>JAOVVI020011684.1:0-12543 GCA_028571085.2 Nepenthes alata | reverse complement strand
TTGAATTATGGTGGTGTTGAGTAGTAGCAGTGAGTTCAGGTGGTGGTGCTGATGGAGTTTCTGGGGCAGTGATGTTGCTGCCATGGCTGCAAATAGAGAGTCTAGGGGAAAGAGAACTTCACGTAAGCATTGAAGAATGAAATTATTTTACCTGTTAATCATTCATTTGAGGTTAGATGAGTGGATTCATACTAAAAAATAATATAAGCAATGATAATATCCGTCAACATTTAAAAGTTACAATTGTAAAGAAAGTTGAATCAATTGTGGTTACTAAAAATAAAGTAAGAGATAGACCTTAGTAAACTTAGAGTATAGTGACATAAATAACAAATTATTTTTAGTCTTGGAGGATATTGCCCTAAATAGAGTACAATGACCAAAATGGAATCATATAGATAATTTTACTTGGTGAGATTCAAGACTTTATTATTGTTATTATAATCATTCCTTTGGGTAAGCCAGTTGGAAAATTGGAGCTACATTTCAATTCTGGAGAAGGCAGTGGCAGAGAACAGATCATGCCTTTAGTTAAATTTACCAAATATTTGTTGAGTACCCAAGGGCATGGATTCCTATTTCTTTCTTTAAACTACTGTTAATCATGGATGAAAATATCAATATCGGTATTAGTCATGGTCATATTGGACAATAGATATTGATATCGGCTAATATTAGACAAAAAAAAATTTCTAAAAAACTTTAATTGGTGGCACTGTATCGACAGATATAAAAATATATCACAATATTATCACGATATTAAAATATTATTGATATCAGAAAACCCTAATACTGATACATATTAATCGATATGTATCATATCGGTCGATATTTATATCAATGGCAATTATGCTTTGCTTCTAGTTTATGGTAATTTCTACCACCATGATAACAATAACAAAACATTATCAACTAAATAAAGTCTGCCATATGAATTCATTTTTGCTATTTCATTGATTTAGTGTAATATCCTCAAATAGTATAAGTATTTTTTGTATATTTTTTATTACATTACTCCATTTTTTAGAATTATTTCTTTTTTTTTTCCTTTCTTCCAATCACAATGAACTCATATTTTCTTATTAGTACTTTTTGTAGCCTATATTTTTAGTATTCGGATTACCTTCAATGCCCTTCCCCTCACTTATTCTCTAGAAGTGTCACTTCTAAACGTTTACAAATTATAATATTTATTATCTTTATTTTTTTAGTGTAATTTCATTCACTCATTTTATATTCTACTATGGTAATTACTGAGTTCTCATATAATCTAGTATTGAAAAGAAAGAAAAGTTAAAAAACTGGGAAGGGGAGAAAAATTTGGAGAATCTCAAATCTCTCCAATTTCACAGTTGATTTTAGTCTGACTAAAACTGAAATTTAATGTTGCAAAATTGCATTGTCTGAGTTTTGATAAAATATCAACCAATATATTAAATATCATGTCTGTATATATATATATATATATCGGTAGATATTTTTTGATACCATGATAAAATTATAATATGTAACTGATATTAAAAAATTGATTCAAGGAGATACTCAGTCACCAGAAATGATTAAAGAATATCTTCGATAGGGAAAAAGCCCTGCTTATTCTACTATAGAAATTTGATAGGCAGTAATTACACAAAAATCACTTAATGAATCTGATATTAATACCATAGTCACTAATATTGATATTTTTATTAAGCAATCTTTGTGTGAAATCATCTCAATTTGTTTCATTATATATGTAGGAGGCCACAATCCAAAGCTCCACATCAAGACAAGGAGACCACTACTAAGAAGGAAAAGTATGACTCTGAAGATGATAATTGGGATCTTCCTGAAGGTGACCTTCCTTATTGACTACAACTAGAGAAGACCTTAGATTTGTGAATATACTAACAAGTTTCTCTTTTTTTTTCTTTTTTTTTTTACAAAAAACAAAAAAAAAAAAAAGAGAAAACTAAAGGGGGCCCTCAATCTATACCTTTAAATGACAAAATTATTATAAAAAATTTATATATAAGTTATATGGGTATTATTTCTCTTATCTGTTTTCACCATAGTGAAGTTGCTCGCTCCATTTTTTGTTTTGAGAGTATGCAGATGACTCGACTTTGTTTGAAGTTGAAGTAATTTGGATTGTATGAAATTATTATATTAATTTTAATTCATTGGCATTGAACTAGGTGATCTCATTTTATTTTATTAGATCATTGGATTGTATTTTATTAGCTCTGGACTAAGTTGATTACATAAAGTTAGCAAGTGATCTAATTTTTGCTGCAGATAGATGAAAATTTTGATATTAGTTGTTATCATATCAATAGAAGACACGTGATATATTTGATAGAAATATTAGTAGTTTACTTTGAGCTACGATCCAAAATTTTTGAGTAATCTTATTTTAGCAGATATGTGTTCGTTGTATAATTAAGATGAAGAATTTATTAATTTCATCTTGGACAAAATTTATTAATTTTATTATATGTCTCTGAAAAGTGCTCTTGGCCAAACCTACATCAATGCTAAACATTTAAATTGTTGTTATATCTTGACATCACATTCAAAGCAAAATAATGATTTTAGTATGCAACCATTGAAATTTAGATTTAAAGAATATATTAAAATACCTTCTCAAAAATATTAATTTGTATAAAAATATTTTTAAAAAAAATATAATATTATTATTTAATTTGTATAAATAGTTCAATATGTCCTATATAACAGATGTTTAAATTTAAAATAATAATATAAACAGTCTAATTTAAATATTTTAAATAAATAGTTCGATAAAAATATTATTAGTTCTTGAGACTCCTAGATCATCTAACCTAAGGATATGCCAAATATAAGGTCAAATATATATAATTTTATTACTTATTTTATAAATATGGTTTTTTCAAAAAAATAATTTACACATAACTTTCGTATTTTGTTGCAGCCATTCCTAAATTTCAGTTATTTCATATAGTGCAAAACCTACCCTAAAAAGTGGGTATTTGCTCATAAATCTGATAATATTATTGCAAGCACAGCTTGAAATTTTAATTAAGTATTTTCTGTAATTACAATGAAAGATAATAAAAGATAGGTAATTTTAACATGCAAAACAAAATACAAAAATGTTCAACATTTTAATGTCACACCGACAAATTAGAATCCAATTTCTAACCCGAGAAATATTTTGGGAGATCTTTTAATCATATTTAGAATAATTTTAGAAGCCGTAAAATCTATTAATCTATCTGTTTTTATATGAATCCATTAGTATAATTAGATTGATAAGATGTCACATCATTAAGGTATCTAACAGTGATGAAAAGACATTGTAAGCCGGCCCTTCTAACCTTGTTGAGAAAGTTAATCTATTTATCTTCTTCATAATGGAGGCAAAACTTGACGCCGAGTTTTCTTCTATCTCAAGTATATATGCCATAGCTAATTTGCAGCCGAGAAAGCATACGAGATATGCTTATTCATTTGTCTGGATTTGAGAATTACCTTCCGAAGTTGATGAAGAAATGTCGCACATAAGCCTGCCATTCTTCATCCGCAGCATAGGTGAAATGCTTGTTTAATTAGCATGCATTGACAATTGCCTTTCGAGTTTGCTGCAGAAAAGTTCAAAGCTTTCACGAGTAAACCAGTCCTGATTCATCTGCGACGTACAAAAGGAAGGCAACACACTGTCAATGAGGTAACGAATGAGAATGGAATTATGAGGATTGTGGCATATGCAGAAACGAAAAGGTTTTGGAAACACCCTTTGTGATGTTGCACAGATGTACCCATTAATTTTTATTTGGGTCCAATAATTTAGACGGATGAATGACATGTCAGTCGCCTACGGGACTCCAATGGTTTCATGTTGTAGTAACAAAAGATGCATGAAATTATGGGGGCGGTTGTCTATGCAGAAAGGGAAATGCTTTGGGGACACCATTGGTGAGGTTGACACATCCATTCATCTGTTTTTTCATGGGTCCAACAGCGTGTAGGGTGAATGGTTTACATCAGTAAGGGGTGTCTAACACTTTCACGATGAAATAATAAAAGACTGCATAAAATTCTGAAGGTTGTGGCATATGCAGAAAGAAAACATTTTGGGGACATCATTGGCGATGTCATATACATGCATCTATTGATTTTTGTACGAGTCCAATATTGTGGGCAGATGAATGGTACACCATGTCAATCAAGAGTTGAAGTAACAAAAGACATGAAATTATTGGGGGGGGGGGCCCTCAATGACGTAGGACATATTCATTTATTTATTATTATATGAGCCAAATAATGTGGGTAGTAATTGATACGTCACGTCACTCAAGGGTCTCCAACAGTTTGAAGCTAAAGTAATAAAAAATGCATGAAATTATTGGGGTTGTGGTATATGCAAAAAGAGATTGCTTTGGGGATACCCTAGGTGATGTGAAACATATCCGTCCATCAATTTTCATGTGGGCCCAATAGTATGGCCGGAGAAATAATACATCACATCACTCAATGATTCATCAACATTTTGACTATGATGTAACAAAAGATGCATGAAATTATGAGGGTTGTGATATAAGCAGAAAGGAAAATGATTTGGGGATACCTTTAGTGACACGATGTATATTCATCTATTCATTTTTGTGTGAGCCTTATAGCATGGATGAATGAATTTACCCCAAGTTACTCAAGGATGTCGAATACTATAACAATGAAGTAACAAAATGTGAATGCAATTTATTGGGGTCATGGCATTTGCATGGTTCAGAAATGTTTTGGAGTCACATTCGGATAATAAGGCGCACGCATGTCAATAACACTTCTCACACAACAAATGACACGAGGGAGAGCAATTGGACGCACGAAATAAGGGTATCCCTCGGAAATGCTAAAAGTCTCCGGAGCAGTCTTCATAAACAAGTTAAGGAAGTAGAGGACGAAACTGCCACATTCTTCGTTCTTTTGTTGTGGAACCTGAAAAATTGTGATATCCGTTGTTGTAAGTAAAACTTCCTGAACTTACGATTCGACTTTCAAATGTGCTCAGTTCTTCAAGATGTGATCATAGTATTAGGTAAATAATCATGCATTGATGCATGTGCGGAATAACGAGATGAATCATTGAGAGATACCCCATTCAACATGACATACAAAGCTACCCTGAAAATGACATGATTTGACCCGTTTTAGATATAAATAACTTATTATGCAATTTTATCAAGATTTGATTTATGTAGTATTGATATGAAATTGACAGGCATAGGCATTGCCACCCAATGTTAATCAAACTACGTAGATATGCTTTAAATTAGAGGTGCACAGAAATCTTACAGCTATTATATTGATATCCTACTTGGGTGAGAACACCTTCAAACTATCATAAGTATAGTCTTCCAATATACAATCTAATTGGCATGCCTAACTAGGGAACGACCCAAACAAAGGTAAAACAAATACAAAAAGTAAAGAGTAATGTTACAGTATCACTATTTAAAAACTTAATCTGATGTGGCGTTTCATTTATCAACATATTCTTGTGTGGGTCCACTAGTGTCGATGGATAGATGGGAGATCACGTTACTTTGAATGTCTTCAAAATATTTATCAAAAATATGAGAAAGAAAAAGATTTTTCTGAAAATTTAGTTAGAGAGCTTTTCTAAACCACCAATAGGCCTCTACACTCCCCTTTTGTAGCATTACCTTCGAAGATAATGAAACATCTCCTCATTCTTCCGTGTTTTTTCCTGAATGAATTCTGGCCAAGAAATAGCAAAAATGATGTATGGAGATAAGAAGAATGAACCATTGTGTTTACCTTGGGAACCAACAAAGGAATCTGGAAAATTACATCCTCGGCATCTATAATCCCATATGCCCGATAGATGTCTAAGACAAACCTGCAGAAAGTGGCCGTTTGAGTGCAACGGTGGTCAGTAAGCAGAAGGCCAAAAGATATACGTGATTATAAAATAAGACAGGAAAAGAAAAGGAAAAAAAAGAAGATATGAGGAAGAAAAATGTTAATACTTTCTAATATATGGTTCAAGTCGCCTTGGATTTGCCATCTCCAGTGAATCAAGCAACAGCATGCATGGCCTTTTGGATTTGGACAGCGAATTCTCACCAAAGTGACAGAAAATCAACAGACTCCAATGACCCCTATATGGATGAAAATATCAATATTAATAATAATCATATCGATATAAAAAATATCAGAAATATATATTAGTATCGGATATATCGGTAGAAAATTTGTTTCTTGAAAATAAAAAACCAACAGTGTCATATCAGCCAAATATGGGTTTAACGGTTGATATTTTGAATATCAACAGATATATTACTATAAATTGCCAATACAGCAACATATTGCGATATTGTCACACTTCGGGGGGCCCGATACTGGCAAACATTTTCATCTATAGGACTCCTAGTGCATGACCAACATGAAGAACCAAATCTTAAATGCACAGCATAGTGAATTAGGCAAACAACGAACCAGATAGAAATCAGCTATACCTACCAGCAAACGATGGGTATTAAAACATACTTCTTTGAGAAGATATGCTCTCTTTTTATCCATGAAAGAACTTTCTCCCTGGAGTCTTCTTTTAGGTACAATGAGAACCACAAGCTATCCAGATGGGTAAATGAAGTCTTCCGTTCTGCAGAGAAGCTCCTCCAAAGGTTCCTATAAATTTCACGCCCATATTAAAAATATATATTTATGCAAAAAACTACTAAAAAACCCAACTTTCTTGCATGGCAATAGAGACAACACTGTACTCGAAGTGGAGCTCAAATGTGCCCGAGTCAAGCTTCTTTTGTATAGCGAGTGAGGTACAGCTTTTAGCTTGATTTACATGTTCCAGACTTGGATTGGGATCTAAGAAACATGGCGAAGTGTGTTTAGATCTCTTTTTCAACTCCGCCACTTCTTCTGCAGCTGCGTTCTTTTGATCATTCAAAGATGCTGCAACATGTTTCCGACACAATTGATGCTTTAGTATCTCATCCTCAATAATGTCTGCTAGCAGGCAACAAACTAAAAATCATCTTAAGTATGGTTTTTCCCCATTTTCTGTTGATCAGTTAAATGGAAATTTTCATTAGAGAGGTATTTAATTAGCAATGTGCAATGGAAGAATCAAAAATCATTAAGTATAAAGAACAATCTGATAAGACGCCTAATACAAATCAACAACAAATATCTACAGAAAAATGTCAGCAGAGAATAGCTAAGTATATGCAGCAGATGGTCTGCTATTATTTATTTTCACCCATAAAACCATTCCCATGCAAGAAGCCCTGAAGCTTTGACATAAAAAGAAAGGGATTGCATACGCTGAACTCAATACAAACTCCACCCCAGCTGTCCAAGCTTCCCGGTTACTACATGATAAAGAAAAATATGATCACGGGAATCAAGATCCTACATAAAATCCAGCAGCTATCTAATCTAGCAGGGGCATCAGCCATCCAAATGATTTCCATGGAAATGATCTGTACCGGCTCCTCAAATAGCTTAATGAATAAGTGAAACATAAAAGATAGAACTTTCGTTTGAATTTTTCTAGGAATTTAGTTTGAATTTTAGCATTGTAGAAAAGTTAAATATCCTATAGTGAAATATGGAACATTTAAATATATATTAGTGTCAAAAGTCGAAAGACCTAATGCCCTCTATATAAGAAAATGAATTCAACAAATCTTTCTTCATATCCAATTACCGCCTATTGCTATTTGATTGCTTACTTGCATTCCTGCACCTTCAATTAAAGACTTGGTTTAATATATCCAACAGTACTAATTGCTTTTGATTGCATCCCAAGATCGACCCTTATGCTTAAGTATGCTCAGAGATCAACTTGGCTAGCATTCGACTTCTAACGAGACTGGCCACGCCACAGTTATTGAGCTATAAGAGTCGGATTGTGACATGCCCAACAACATTTTCATGAGTAATTGGAGCTACCTTGCTAAAAGCTAAAAAAGCTACTGTGCTTACCACATCACAAATTGATGTGACTTTGCTAAACAAAACAAATCCCAGACGAAAATGCCATCCACCCATAGATTAAAATATCGGTATCAGTATAAGTATCAATCATGATCATATGGATATTGGATATATCAGATAATATATATCTACATCAGATATATTAGAAGAAAAAAATTATGATAATCGTAAGTTGATAGAAAAATATTAACCAATATATTGGTTGTATCAGTTAATGTATCACGAATATATCGTTGATGGGATAACATATTACGATATTTTTACGAAATCAAAAAATATCGGTAACAAGAGAGCTTGATACTACCGATACATTTCAGTCGATATTTTCATCTATGCATCCAACTAATCTAACATAACCTAAAAATTAGGGAAGCAAATATTCACTATGGAGCCATGGAAAGGACATAATTCCAGAATAGCACAGCATTGCCAAACACAATGTCAAAGCTTATGAATCAGAGAAAGTAGTCCCAGCCTTTCATGATGTGCTTTCACAAACTGACATTATAGCTTCTGTATGCCTTTTTAGGAAACTAGCCAAAGTGTACAAGGCTATATGCCCATAGATGGCCGCAATAACTCCACACTAATGAGCAAATTTTCCCACTAAAACCACCATGCATTTTTCTAGAAAGGTCTACTTGAAGAGTCCCAAATATTTCACCCAAGATGACAACTTTGCCCATAGCTTTACAATATCCCGCTCAACCAAATGGAACTTCAAATTCCCCTCACTCCCACCACATAGAATTGCTTAGTGAGCTTTCCAACTTTAAAATCCCTCTTAAGTAAAGGAGAGAGAGAAATTAGTTAGGAGAATAGAGTCCTTTTAGAAATGGAAAACAAATTAAAGAAATGACCTTAAATCTTCATGTACTTAACTCCTAACCAAATTACTTGTGATTTAGATGTAAAAGAAATTATATCATCTACTGATAGTGGCCAAATCAACCTATTACCACACCACTCTCCTCTTGTCACAGCTGTAGATATGGGTATTTTGAAAATATGCCATAACAATGAATGGTTAATAATGTCTTCGATTGGCGGTTTTGCTAGGAGAGGCAATGATGGATGTTTCGTCTAAGAGATTCATACGCACTGCCCACTAGTAATCTAGCACCATTGGCTAAAACTTCATGTCCTCAATTAGGTTCTAAAGTCAAGAGTAAGCCTATTAAGCTACAATAAGGATGGTTTGTTTTTCCAAAAAGGAAGGACTATCTGAATTTTTCATTCACGAGATCCCAAATTGAAATATCTTTTGATTTAGCACCAAGAAGTAGACCTAGATAATTTCACAAGTAAAAGATGAGCTTGCATTCAAAAATCGATGCAAGCCTCACAGGTCACAACATCAGGATAGTCACCAGCCAAAATAAGGCATTTCAGATTCATTGAAATCAACATTCAAGCCAGAGCATGCTTCAAGCATCATTAAATTACAGCAAATTACAACAAACTAGATTTTAAGCCCATGGTTGCTTGGATTATGCTAAGTTATTAATTTTACGATTGTTTTTCCAATAAGGAGTTAAATTTTATGAAAACCGCTAGTAGATGGTAAAACTGCATAGATTTTACCTTCTTAAATCCTCAAAAGTGGGAGTCTCGTATATTGAGCTGATTCAATTTATTTACATATTAATATCCATTTACTTTTCCTAAGTAAAAAGTTTTGTTTTGGGTGAGCATTGACATATTAGGAAAATTGCTTCATCGTGGCCTAAAGGTCATGGCTCGAACCAAGGACAATCTCTCCACAATGTAGGGATAAACTTGTAAATGTCTGACACCCCCAGCCCTATAATGTGGAACTCTCATACACTAAGACAACAGAGGATGAAACTTAACGCAATGGTAAGGTTATTCCTTGTGCCCTTGATGTCAAACGTTCACTCTAACCTTTCCCAAAGCTCGCAATGTGAGAGATTTTGTGCAATAGGCCACCTAATTTTTTTTTCCTAAATATGTTATTTTAAAATACTTGCTTTTGGTAATGTACAATTGTTTGTTTCATCAAACATATAATTTAAGAGAAAATAGAGAAAGTAGAGAGTTTTTTCAAGAGGTGAGAAGCTGCTGGAGTCCTTACCATTCCAGTGATTTCTTGTTATGCAAACTATTCTCTCTCTCTCTCTCTCTCTCTTTTATTTTTCCTGATGGTGCTGGTTAAACTAATTATCTTTTCCTGTATCTTCTCAACATCCATTGGATACATTTTATGAAGTAGCTTCCACATTAAAACAGTTTTCAAAAATAAGTAGGAAAAAAGCTCCAATATAATATATTAATAAATAATCTATTTTTGTATTTTTCGGTTTATCTAGTTTCCAAAAAGAGTGTTGATATATGCCAGTTTAGTTAACGCAAGATGTTTCAGTTTCTCTATAATCCAACTATTTGGTAATTTTCACATTGAAGCATCCGCACCCTTGTAATCTACACAATTAGATAATATATTCATTCTTCTAAACCCTTTCCATTTAAAGGCTGCACAATAATTAGCACCTTGCAAAGAAAAAATTATAGATCCACAGAAGTATTTCTCATGCTAGCAATGAAGACATACCCGAGCAATGCCAACTCTCTTTATGCCAACACTGTTAAAAGATTTAGTACAAAAGTACACAGGTTTCAGAACAACTCTTCATTTGTTAAACAAAATCATAACATGCCAATATGACCGAACCTAAGATAAGAATGAGGCATAAACATGCTACTGCAAAGTTGAAAAACGATGATAATAGAGAAGATTATTGGGATGGAAGCAATTACACCTCCATGGCTGATATGAACATTATGCCATGCAGTATTTCATTAGTTGACTGATTCTGAAGTCAAAATACTTGATTAGAACGTGTGAAGATAGTGAGCCAGTGTTTGAAGAATCATTTTGATCTAGGCAACATCCTCTAATATTTGGGTATCAAAAAATTGTAGTCAACATGAAAATTTAGAATTCAAATCATCTCATATTATTTTTCACCTATTTGAAAAAGAGGATATGTTTCCCTCTTTTTCACTTTTTTGTTGGTTCTGTACTCCTGTTATTGAACATCCTTAACCTATTAACCACTCTTATTGGGCTAACCTAGTTTCTGCAGAAATATTTTCATCCGTTGCTAGCTTGAGTCGTATCACCAATAGTTATCTCATCATTTGTATGTTCATCATCACATGCAAAACCTCAAAAAAAAAAAAAAACACAGATGCTACCCTTTCATTGAGCCACTTATAATATATTCCAACTATGAACCCTATTCACATCTTAAATCACATCAACCAACGAGCAACTTAACCATATAAGTATAATAGAAGATCATATATAAGGGAGAGGCATTATAGAGGGAATGAATATGCTTTGAATAGAAACTTAGATATGAGAGAGGGGATGCACCTGCTATTATTTATTGTATAAGGGCCAACCGGAAAGAGAGAGACATGTTATGAAGGCATGAATCTATTCTAATCCATCATTGGAGCCTCGTCAATTAAGTTAGTCTTCTCATATAATGAGGAAACAAATTTAGTATACTCTTTGACATATATATAATCATGGATATCACATAGAAGCATTTGAAAACTTCAAAACTTTAAATTTGTATCGATAAGTCAATGTAGAGTCCAAGAATAAAATTCTCTAATTATCAATGAAGCATTGCATTTAGCTAAGAATTGGCAAACCCATAAAAGAACAAATTATTTTAGAATAGATCAAGAGTCACCCATTTATAAAGTCATAGAAATTAGTTTATAGTTATGCATGAATTGTAATAGATACCCAAATATAATTAAAAAAATAATAATGGATGACCCAGTGCATGAGACTCCAACATCATCAGGTCTGGAAAGCCAAATGAATGCTGCCTTACCCCACTTTTTCTGAGAAGTTATTTTCATACTTTAAACTCGAGACTCTTAAGTCACAATTTAGAAACTTCCTTGTTGCACCAAAGTACACCTTTTATAATAAAAAATATATATAACAACACACATCAATCATATGAAAGAGTATGAATTCCCTAGTTTTGATATATATTTGATTAAGTGCAATTGCATTGCACAAAATGGAAGCATCCCCAACAAAGATGAGATGACATACTCATATGTTTGTGCCATTAATTTCCCAACTACAAAATCCCTCTAGAATAATCCACTGAAAAAATTACCTTATACTATCTGGATGAATGTCTTCTAAAACCGCCGCCACTACGGCAGAGTCCGCCTCATCACGCCCTCTTGGCTTATACTCCTCCCATCTTGACTCGTCGGTGGAGGGCTCGGATTCAGAAGAAGACAATCCCAGTGGCCACGCAGGCGGCCCTGGGACGTGGCCATCAGCCATCAGAAGGATCAGAATTGAACAAGGGAAAGAGAAACTGCAAACTCAGGGTAAGCGCCTCGGAATAGAGAACGGGTGCCAAAACAAGGATGGGGCCTTGGTGCTTAAATAGACAAAGTCCCCCGAAGGAAATGACGCCGTTTGACAAAGACAAGACAACTCGCTACCCAAAGAAGCTCCTCCACATGGCAATGCCT
>JAOVVI020011683.1:0-12546 GCA_028571085.2 Nepenthes alata | reverse complement strand
TATCTCTTAACCCGAGACCTACACAATACAACCAACAAACAAGAAGTCAAAGGTTCGGGAAAATTTTTCTCACCATGGCCACTCTGACACTCAAGTCAGCAAATTCTCGCAATGGACGGAAACGTCACATGCGCGCTGGGATGTGTGTAGATGAATGCTGATGATGCGTAGGTAATGCTTATACTTTAGAGTGAAAAATGCAATGAGCAGGTGATGGAAGGCCTGACTCCCCAGGTGCACCGCAATGAGTGGCTCACTCCCGTTGCCTGAGCAGGCGCAGGGTTCCAGATGTTCAGAGATGAGGACTTGTATGAGGCCTCAGGGTTTGAAACCTTACTTAGCTCAATCGTTTCTCTCGTCAGTCTCTGAAATAGTCTGAGAAAGGAAGGAGGCAAAAAGTCCAAAAGTCCTTTGCTCTGCCGGGGAAGGGAGCTCTTATAGGATCCTTCCCTGTGGACGCTGGGCACGAGAATGCCCGTTGCAAGGGTTCTGTGGCCGTTGGTCGCTGTCGTGGTGCGCCGATCATGTCGGCTATCGTTTTACGGTGGCAAGCAGGCTCCTCGGGGCTGCCGGCCACGCCTGATTTTCTCTTGAACGGGGATTGGCCGGGTGTCTGCGGGCAGCCGCTTGAGCCGCTGTCACAACGCTGGCCGTGCCCCCATTAGCTTGCTTTTCCCCTCTCCTGGCAGCTCATTAATGCCCTGCAGGGTCTTCGTCTGTTTCTGCCAGCTGGACGCCACGTAGGATTCCTGCGCAGTGAGTTGTGCCTCTATCAATCGTGGCCCTTAGCACGGGACCCAACACTAGCCCCCCATGCTTGGGCCGACCAATGGTCAAGCCTAGCATATATTTTGGATCCATACCGTGACCCATCAGTCTTTCTCGAGGTGCGCCATTGTTTGTCATTTTTTAGACTCGCGCCTTCCCCAGGCGACTGTGAAGGATTTTCTGCCATTGTCGTGATCCGCTGCTCTGTTTGGCAAGATTCGCTCATTCAGGGTTGCGTCTGGTAGGGTACTTCCCTATTACGCAAAAGATGTCCGTTGGGAAACACGCTGCGCTGGGCAAGAGAATGGCTCCCATCTTGCCCATAAATAGGAGGGCTTCTCAGCGAGTGGAGCATATCCCTTGGCTACCTTTGGAGAAGCAATGAGAAGATTCTAGCTCACCCCGCCCTTAGCGGGGATTCCAGAAGGAGTTGGACGTATTAATTGGGCGCCTGGAGTTCTTGATGAAGGGCGCTCTAACTCCCGTGGTGCAATTCGTTCCTCATGCTAATGATGGTGGTTCAGCCACTCTGCTGTCGTCGTGTTCCCTCTCTTCGGGTTGTGGCTCACCTACAGTGCGATGGGGCTGTGGCGGAACATCCGCGGGGATGTTTCCCGCTGGCGGAGGGTGTCACTCATGATCTCCACCTCACTGAGTTCGAGCGCAAACCGCAGAGGGGGAGAGGCCAGAGTCTTGGTGAGGGAGTTGCAGGGCATTTCCCTTACTTCCCCTGAGTGCTTTCGGCATCGGTGCTGATCCCGCCCCGGTGGATCGCGCTACAGCGGCCTCAAACGTGGGGGGCGCTCCTCGTGGCCGCCTCCGCTCGCTTGGTGAACTACCAACGGCTCTTGGCTGTGGTGATCTCATTTAAATCACGTTCCCCAAGCTCATCTGGGCCAGTCATGAGAGACCCGGGGCCCCACACCGTCGTCTTCCTTTGTCTTTCTTGTACTCTTTGTTACCGTAAAGTTTGTACTTTGTAAGGAAGCATTGATTAATAAAAGAAGTAGTCTGTTTGCCTTCACTTTTTTCTTTTCACTGTGTGCACTTCCTTATATTGTTGTGTACCCTTTTCGGGCGATCCATATTCCGCCTTGAGAAGACGAAAAGGTCGCTGCTGACAGTTGCGTCTTCTGGCCTGTCTAGCGCAGTTAATGCGCGTGAGGTCAGGAGGCGTCGCGTCAAAATGACCTGCCTTGGAAACTCGCGAGTCCTCAGCGACTTTCCACGTGGGGGGCTCCCGTTGGTTAAGGCTTGGTGCCCTTTGTCCTTATTGCGCCGCCGTTTTCGGGAGGAAACCTCGTCTATTTAAACGCGTTGATTCTCCCTACGACTTCACACTCCCTTGTGTTTGCGCATTTGAGAGCCTTCTGTTCTGCCTAAGTTTACTTTGCCGCAACTGTGATGGAGGATTCATCGTATGAATTGGAGCATTCTTCCAGCGGGTCAGAGTCTGGTTCCCATGTTCCCACGCTTCAGGCGCCAGTGCACCAGGAGGTGGTCACTCTAAGGCCACTGTCGTGGACCCGTTCATTTCCTGCGGGTGCCTCCGGGTTTCGAGAGGGCAGAGGGAGCCGCCTCTTCCCGGGAGCGTGCTCCGGGGATTGGGGACCTCTCGCTCCAGCAGATCACAAGGAGGCTTGAGGGTGCTGAGGCACGCGCGCAATTCGCAATGGCAGAGGTGGAACAGCTAAGGGCGCGTGCTGCGCATTTGGAGGACACATGGGCTGAATCGGAAGCCAGGGCTTTGGGTCTCGACAGCGCCAATGTGGCAGATCTGGCCGGCATACGGGCCCTTGAAGAGGAGAACGGGCAGTTGCTGTGACAGCACGGGACTGAGGTCACGAGGTTGCAGACAGAGCTGAGGGCAAGGCTTCTGCCGAAGGAAGTTGGTCCTTCTCTGCAGAGGAATTACCAAGATGCGATCCGGCTCAGTTGGAGGCTGGCATCGCTGGAGGATCCGAACTTCCGCGTCGGTGTCTTGGACCCCCGCAACTTCAGCGCCCGAACGCGCACGCAGCTAGTTGATTACCCTACCTCAAGCTCTTCTACAGGTCGTGCGGACTGCTTGCGGATAGCTACATCGGTAGGCAGCTGCCACCATTGTCGTCATTTTTTCTCCTTTTTTTTAGATGGTTGTTCTAACAATGTCTGCTGCTGTAATAAAACTCATCGTTTTTCCATACTGTTTCATCTCTCGTAATCTTCGTTTCTGGATTTTTGCCTTTCGTTCTACATATCTGTGCTCCCCTGTAGTGGGCTTTGCTATCGTGATCCTTCATTTAATGCGGAGGTGCCAGCGTGGACCTCTGTCAGGCTGATGAGGCGACGCGCTTGTCAGTCTGGCGCCTGGCCATGATTACAGGTGACTTCGGGCCGTACGATGCGCTACGAAGCTGGCACGTGTCCCAGTCACTTGTGGTGGGCGTCGCTTAGGTTTCCCGCCTACTGGCCTTCCGTTGCCTATTTAAACCAGCCAGGACGACCTTTCCTCTTGCTGAGATTTTTCCTGTAGCTAACCCACGCCGAGAGAGAGATATGGCAAAAAAGAAAGAGAGTTCTACTTCTTCCCAAGCTCCCAGGGCGGGCCGTCATGGTACCCACAGTACGAAGTCTATCCTGACGGCGAGCGCCCTTGCCGCCCTTATGGTCGATTAGGCATCCCCAGCGATTGGGGTTACCGTGCTCCCGGTACCCTGGATAGAGCCAGCGCCCCCAGAGGGCTACGTCACAGTCTACGAGCACCACCTGAGAGGGGGGCTTCGTTACCCCATGCCGTGCACGCTGTACGCGCTGGTGGACGCATTGGGAGTCCCAGTGGCGAGGCTCCATCCCAACGCTTTACGTTACATGGTGGCCTTGTGCATCTTCGCTCACCTTCACGGCGGCTCTTTCGATGCCAAGGCCGCCAGACTGATTTTTTGCTTCAGAGAGTCAGAAAACTGGGTGTCGATGTCGTCCAAAATCGGCTTCTATTTTTGTGGAACCAATCCCAACTCGGTTAAGGGCTGGAAGGATCGATACTTGTTCCTGCAAGAGCCCTCTGATTCAGAGCTTTCTCGTGTGTGGGGCTCGATTTCAGGGTTCTTCCTTGAGAAGCCGCCGGCAGAGGATGCTGTGGAGGCGGCGGAGTTAATCACCGCCATCCAGTCCCAAATGGCAGAGTTCTCCATCCAGGGTTATTTTTTGACGTCTATCACAATTGAGGCCTCCAAGTGGGGGCCTTTATCGGGATGGAGTGTCGTCGATCCTGGCAAGGGAGAACCTGGGGAAGTTTTCTCTCCCCGATCGCCCGGAGAAGACGAGGGGAAAAGCTGCTCGTTGCTGAAGTCATCCTCAGATGAAGAGGAGGTCGAGGGTCCATTGAAAAGATTAAGGGAAGCCGAAGGTACCTTGACACAGAGGTCCCAAAGGCAAGTCGTTTGTCCTACCGTTGGGATTTCGGACTCGGCCCTGAAGGTGATTACAGGTGCGGGGCACCAGGGGGAGACAGCCAGACCTCCGCCGACTCCACTCGCGGGGATAGCCGTCCACGAAGTCATCGAGGTGGAGTCTCAACCCACGAGGGGACCCTCTGCGCCTTCCATCGCCGATGCATTCACAAGTGTAGTTCCGGAAATGGTGGGTGGCGTCTTGGATCTTGATGACTCAGAGCGATCGTGCCCGACAACGCCCGCGCCAATGTCGGAGCTAGGGGGATGCTTGACCCCAGCTGTAATTTTTATGGAACCCATTTTGGAGGGCGGAATCCTCGAGGAAACCTCTACAGCGTTGCAGGCTAGAGTCACATCGATCGGCAGCCCGCCAGAAGCTGGAGTGGAGGCAATTGGGATGTGTTTGGGGTCAAAGCCCCCAAGCGCTCCTATGCTTGCCACCCTTCCGGCTGGCTTGGACCCCGAGGTGGGCCAGGAGGAGCCTAGGAGAGAGCCTCCGCTAGCTAGCCTGGCCACTCTCACTCAGGTACGACCGTCCCAATCTGGAACTTTCCTACTGTCGAACGCTTCACGGATCCCACTAACGCCTTTCTTCTTATTCTGCAGGTCCCCGGGGATGACGATCCCTTTGAGGGATTGGACGTCCTCCTCCATAGGAGCTTTCAAGCCTTCCAACGCGCGAGACCCGGCGCTGCTTCCCTCCGAGAGGGGACGAACGAGCACAAGAGGAGGTCGAACCCTTACAACAGAGAGTGGAACTCTTGGAGGGTTCGTTCGTCACCATGGAGGAAAACCACGCATGCCTATCCGGGGACATGGTGCGTCGGCTCTACCCGATGGAGACGAAACTTGCGTTGGCCGCAGATCTATGGCAAAGGGCGACCTCCGAAGGTCGACGGAGGATGGCGTGGGCCTATCCTTGTGAAGGATGTCCCACAACACCTTTACTTTCTCCTCCATCGGCAGGTCGGAAGTGCCTCTCCACGCGTTGATCACATTGCGGAGCTTCGTGTGGTCCTGGAGGCGCGGTTGAGCTTGTCGGGGATGTTGACTCTCCCCTTGAGTTTGTCGCTCGCTGTTGGATCCTGCCGCGGTTGGGATGGCTTTCACCTTCGTGAGGGTCGATTCTGTTGGGGACTGCCTGGGCCGCGGCATTGTCGGGCTGGTTGGATCATCACAGTAGGGTTGCCGCACGGCTTCTCGCTCTCTTAGAGGAGGAGGCCCGAGATGCTGGAGGGGCAGCCTTGGCTAAGGAGTTCCCATGTGCTCGCACTGGGTGTGGAGGACCAGCTTTATGTCGCCTACGTCTTCGGCCATGCGGTGGACGTCGGGCTCGGGCTCTGGACGGGCGTCCCCTTGGTTACCGACAAGGGGATCTTCGTTTTGGGAGACCACGTCCCTTACTGGAGCATTGGCTTGTGCGCTGGTGTTCACCATTTTCTTTTTACTTTAGAAGGAAAGTAGGAAAGTGATACTAGACATTTTGTCAGCTTTCCACAGATGGTGCCAATGTTACATCCTGGGTCTACGGTTGTTGTACGGATTAAGGGGCCTCCTGGTTCCCGATCATGTGGTAGCGTCACGACGAGGGTCCGATCTCTGTATCTCTTAACCTGGGACCTGCACAACACAACCAACAAATAATAGGTCAGAGGTCTCGCGGGATTTCTCCTACCATGGCCACTCCGACGCTCAAGTTAGCAAATTCTCGCAATGGACAGAAATATCACACGAGCACTGGGTGGTGTGTAGATGAATGCTGATGATGCATAGGTAATGGTTATGCTTTAGAGTGGGAAATGTAATGAGCAGGTGATGGAAGGCCTGGCTCCCCAGGTGCACCGTAATGAGTGGCTCACTCCCGTTGCCTGAGCAGGCGCGGGGATCCAGATGTTGAGAGATGAGGACTTGTACGAGACCTCTGGGTTTGAAACCTTACTTAGCTCGATCGCTTCTCTCGTCGTTCTCTGGAATTGTCTAAGAAAGGAAGGAGGCGAAACGTCCAAAAGTCCTTTACTCTGCGGGGGAAGAAGGCACTTATAAGCTCCTTTCCCGTGGACATTGGGCGCGAGAATGTCCTTTGCTAGGGTTCTGTGACCGCTGGTCGCTGTCGTGGTGCGCCGGTCATGTCGGCTGTCATTTTGCGATGGCAGGCAGGCTCCTGGGGGCTGCCGGCCGCACCTGGTTTCCCTTGAACGGGGATTGGCCAGTTGCATGCGGGCATCTGCCTGAGCCGCTGTCACAATGCTTGCCGCTCACCCATTGGCAGGCTTTTCCCCTCTCCTGCCAGCTCATTAATACGCTACAAGGTCTTCGTCTGTTTCTGCCAGCTGGACGCCATGTAGGCTTCCTACATAGTGGGCTAGGTCTCTATCGATCGTGGCCCTTAGCACGGGACCCAACACTATTACAATAATCAGCGATGATATATTATATTATATATTAATATATTATGATAAAAATCGAGATTCAAACCTAATATTTGTCGGTTGAAAATGACATTTAATCCCATCTATGTAATTATATATATAATGGCCTACTTATAAGTCTTGCGTCACATCCCAAATTTTGATTCCGTAATTAACACTAAATCAATTATAATTTAACCAATTAATCATCTAATTAACTTTTGGATGTAAATTTTACGTCGATATCTCGACCAACCACAATAAAATAAATTAATTCATACACGGGACCCAAACATGTTTCACATCTCATGTGGCTCCGAAATGGATCCAACCGTGATGTCGAACCGTTTGTAAGGAGTTATGCCTATCCAAAATAAATATTAGAGTATACAAATTATGAAAATATAAATCATGCATATATTCTGATGGCCGACAACAAATCATCAGACAACCGACATGTCTGCATAGTCATACCTGCAACCACATACTAACCGAATTTAATTTGCTACTAGACAGCCCACATACATATCTACAAACCATAAATATGATACCAAAATGAACATCCAAGGCTCTATATTTTGCTGTCTAATACCACGATACATTAATAAAATATTCTAAGGTTATCCAAAAATATAGTACAATATTTTATATCTATTGAAGCTATCCAAGACATAACATGACTACATTAAAGATCAACTAGAATGGAAATACAGTAACAAAACTTCATAATTTCATATTATAGACTCTTCAAACAAAATCATTATTCATTCCCGTTTATCCGATAAGTATCCGTGCATCTTATCTGAAGAGGTTAATAGAATACAGCAAGGAGTGAGGTAAAAAGCTCAGTCTGGCGTGTAGTATAACAATGATCATATATAATTTACATTTAAAATATATCGAAACGACTGCAATCATAATCGGATGCAATGATATGGAATTTTCTTAAGACTCTTACAGGAAATTCAGTTTATACATTTTAAAATTGTTTATCATATTTTTATTCAATTATTATCATTAAAATATACTAATTTTTGATTTTCTTATGAACTAAAGGCCAATAAATCTTACTAACTAAAGGAGTAGACAATTAAAACTCGATTTATGTTTATTTTCATACGATCAAATGTCGCATTCTACTATTTAAAACTCGTAGGCGGGTCATCATACATATAACTTTATAATTTGATAGAATGCAGCTTTTCACTCGTGGATGATAGGTTTAAATCTCGATATGCCACTATAATATATTAGGACATTCTAAAATGTCCATATATTAGGACATTTTAAATTGTAATTTTAAAAAAAAACAGGTGATAAGTTAGGATAAGGTAGAATATATTTGACAAATGCCCATATCTACCGATGACTTTTATTCAAAATAGAACTTTAGTTACTTAGATTTATTATTTGATACATTGAGTTAGCTTTGCAAAAATAAAACTATTCTCGTCCCAATATGAAATCAATTCACATCTCCATCATTAGGCAACACCCGCAAATGAAGGTGGTGACATATCATAAGCTATGCCTCCAAATTTGTCAATATCATGGCCGTGATTTAAAGTTTATTTATTTATTTATTTATTTTGTTTTTTTATTGCAAATTAGATTTGTACTCTTCTAATCAAATATGCGTAGAATTCAACTACTAATATCATGTTCATACTCATGATAATAAATAATTAAAACTAAATATAATATAAACTAAAATTTTTTATTTTATATTATATTATTAATATGTACCTAAAAAGTTGATTTAATTTGAATTTTTTAAATCAGAGTGTGATATGAGGTATTGAATCAGTTTTCTTCATGCCAGAAATAAAATAAAACCTAGTTAATGACATTGAGGGTTGTACTAAGGAATTCCTTCAACGCATGTCGACTAGCTGTGGAAGTGATGAGGAATTGTTGTTTTAAATGAGAGATGCCTTCCTCTGTATACTACCAACAAACAGAAATTTAACCATTGTTTAATACAATTTTTAGAAAAATTATATACTTTTCTTTTTACTTATTAATTTTCTTATTTCTAGAGAAAATAATAATATTCTTTAACATATTTGTAGAGTTTTTATTTAAAATTTTATAAATTTATATTTTTACTCTTGTAGAAATTCGATCATGATAAATTTTAAAGTATGAAATGCTAAATTATTAGGTAAATGTAAAAGATTTAGCAAGTATGCAAAAATTTAGGGGTTTAAAATTTTTGCAGCAGTTTAATCTTAATATGTAAGGCTTTTTACTAAAATTCAGAACATGTGATCTTACACAATTAAAGTCCAGATTATATTATAGCAAGGAATACGAAATTCTTCAAGTATAGGATTATTACATCATGAATTTAAACTCATGCATACAGAAAATTAGTAATTTTCAGCTTGTTACATGAATTTTTAAAACATAAAAAATATATCTTTAATAATTTCTAAACATGTAAATAGGTTATCCATGAAATTAAGTATGCAAGAATATAATAATAGATTTTTAGAACATATGTGAAACTTAAATTATATAAAACAATATACTTATACGTGATTCATTAATTTAGGTATGAATTTCATGTATTTTTGCAGCCAAATGAAGAGAATTACCTATACATGTTAAACATCATTATAGCTTCAAAAATCATGACATGTATGAGTAACTGAATAAAAATTACTCAAAAAATTTAGCAAAGACTAGTAATAAGAGAATAAAAACTCAGAATATAGTTGCCTTAAATTGATTCTCATAAAATTCTAGCTTTGGTCAACTTAATTTGAAATTTTTTGACGTCTCTCTTCTCCTCGTTTGTTTATATCTTTTCTCTCAAATTGCCTTATAAAAATGACAAAAATCAGCCAAAAATCTCATTATATATTGAGTGGCGCTAGGGCGCCACTTGGGTATGTGTCAGGCATTGAGCTATCAGATTGTTTCCCTTGAGCGTTGCTCGAGCATCCCTTGAGCGGGCAAAATCTACTAATGACTGCTTTAGCGTTCTTCAGGCGTACCTCAAGCGCTAATCCTATGGATTTTGATGCTTAGGTTGCCGGTCAAGTTTCCATCAGATGTCAAGTCCTTTGATTCAATTTTAACTTTTAACTTAATTTTTATCATCATTTAACATTAATTATAATCATATTAGCTTAATTAATCAATATTACCATAAATTAAAAACTTGGACCTTACATTTTAAATAGTAACATAAGGTTTTTAGTTACGTGAAAATACATATAACTTAAGTTTTTATTATTTGCTCTTTTATTAGTAAAACTCTACGGATCCTTGGTCTATAAAAATTAACATGATTTGAGAATTTTTTTATAGTATACTATACATTAACAATTGAGAAAAAGAATTTAAAATCTACGCATAAATATTATGAAAATTCATAGCCTTATATTTAAATTTTGATTCATTGTTTCTTTTAACATATTTTAATATAAATTATATATTTAATTATAAAAATTATATTTTTTGTTAAGAAATTAACTCACTTTTATTTTTATTTTTTTTTTTGCTATCCTCCTGCAAATTAGTGGCATAGATCACACATACTAGTAGGGCGAATTGGCGAAAAAGCTAAGGAATTAAAATTAGAAATCAAAATGATTTGGATGTCGTATTATACCATAGAATAGTAGCTTTAGGACGTTAAATTTTATTTTGGATAATGATTTTTATATTACATAAAAGTTATGATATTCTTGTCGGTTATCTAGTCAGATTTCAATTATCGTTTAATAGTTTAGTTAAATTATAATTTTTTTTGATACTTTGATATCGATAAGAAATTTATCTTTATATATATTTTAAAATTGGATTATTATTAGTTTTTATAGCCACTTGATTGTGTGGTAGTTGGGATTCTATAATGTGATTCACTACTTTATTTTAGGTTATCTGTTGATATTCGATTGTGAGTTTATATCCATTTTTTATTTAAAATTTTTTAAAATTTTTTGTCATCTTATTCTGAGTTATGAAACATTAAAAGACTTGATTTAATAATTTGATAAATTAACTTAAGATGAATTAATTTTTTTACAAGATCGAGATGGTGACGTAACAGTATATGACCATAAATTAACAGAAAAAATCAATTCGTTCAATAGAATATATATTTTTTATTTTTTTAGTTACTTAAGTGATACTTTATCAATATTTTATCTGTTAATAAACAAGTTTGCAAAATATTGAAATTGTGAAGTATCAACCCCAACAGTGATTTTAATTATACTAAATTTAAGCAAATTGTTAAATTTTTAAAGCTAATTGTGCATTCAAATTAACAATTAACTGTTAGACTTAAATGAGTTAGATCCAAATAGTATTTGATATGCGTCTAATTCACACATGAGTATATTTTAGGCAAAATATTCACGTCTAAGGTATGTACTAATGGCGCTCAGGCTGTAAGATTTGAGTTTAAAGTTTATTTTAATTATAATTAATTAAATTAAGATAATTAAAATTAATGTTAAATGATAAAAAAGTTTGGTCAAAAGTCAAAGTTATTTTCGATCACATCGAGTTGATGGATGCCAGACCAGCACCCGATGTGTGTCTAAGTGTAGGATGGGCAAAGAGGTCAAATCTGATAGACGCCTAATCAGAGTTTGAAAGTGCTTTTCACTATACTTGTGCTCGAAGCACGCTCAAAGGTATGGCCGAGTGCGATTTCCCGTGGGATCAGCGCTTGATGTATGTCCAAGCAATGGTTGTGCGCCACTTAGTTTGGCTGTGACACCTGATGAGCGCCTGATGCACACTCAAGCGCCAATTGTCCATAAATATGATGTTCGATTGAAATTCAGTTATTTTCTATAAAGTTTTGAGAGATGAGAAGAGAAGAAAGAGAAAGAGAGAGAGGAAGTTAGAAAAGCCTAATTCAAGTAAATTCAAGCAAGATTTTTAATAATTTTAAATTAAGACAAGTATATTCCAAATATTTTTTCTTCGTTACTATTCTTTTATCAATTTTTTGAGTATTTCTTATTTTAAATACTTAAATATAATATAGTTTCATAGCTAATATGTTTATATTTAACATACATGTAAAATTCTCCCTATTCTTCTGCAATTATGCATGAAATTGAAATCCAAATATATTTACACTATAAATTTCAGTTAGTTTTTTTAATATTTTTTCATGCCCTAAAATCACGATTAAATGGCACTTATATGCTTTAAATTTGTACATGATACCCCACATGTTTAAAAGTTTACATGTTTAAGTTTCTACACATTTTTATACAATGCATGTTAAGAATTGACGAATTTTAAAGAAAATATCTATAATACGTTAATAACTAAGAATATTTTCTCTAAATTGAGAAAATATAAGAATTATGAATAATTATGTAGAGTTTTTATAAGTATCGAATCATTGTAATAAGTTTAACGGATGATATATTATGACATACCTTAATATATTATAGTAGTCATTAAGGTTTGAACCTATCATTCGTGGGTGAAAATAGTATTTGATCCCTTCTATAGGGTTATATGTATGATAATCTATCTATGGGTTTTGAATAATTATATATAACCATTGATTGTGTGAAAACAAATATAACCCAAGTTTCGATTATCAATTCTTTTAGTCGATAGGATTCTATTAGCCATTGGTTCCTAAAAAATTATATAATTGAGCATAATTTTGTGATACAAATTTGAATAAGAATATGATAAGTAAATTTAAAAAGCTAAGTATATGTTGTCATGAGAATTCATAACACTTTATTGAATCTGATGTATTGCATTTTTGAAATATTTTAACGCAAGTTATATGTTTAAAATATGTAAATTATATACTTTACTAAATTTTTAACTCACACCATTTCTATTTTTTCATTAATCTCTTCAGATGAGAGGTTTGAGCATTTGCAGGATAATCAGAACTGAAAAAGAAACTCTTCAAGAATTCTAGGATTAGAATTATG
>JAOVVI020011682.1:0-12546 GCA_028571085.2 Nepenthes alata | reverse complement strand
CGATTCAAAAGAATTGCCTCCAAAACTAAAGTGGTGAAGAGAATAAAACGAATAGAACAATAGATTTTTTAAGAAAATACAACTGGTCAAATGACTGAACTAGGTCAAACATCATTTACCTTGAAAATCAAAAGGCACCAACTCCCGCATAAGTTTAAAATGTCAATACTGGAACTCTATGATGGGAGCATTGATCTAATGGATCATCTAGACTACTTCCGAACGTTGCTTGGCTTCCAAAACTTGAAGGATTCTGCATTGTGCCTTTGTTTTCCTCCAACTTTAAAAGATGTAAGAATTTGGTTCTAAATACTATAAGAAAATTCTATTTGATATGTTCAAGAATTAGCAAATAAGTTCATATCACAATTCGGCTCAAGTTGGAGGAAAGAAAAGTAGGCTTGCACCTTGTTAGAATCTGATAAGTTCAAACGAGTGCTTGAAGTATTTCTTGGTTAGATTTATTGCTAAAACCAAAGGCATCTCGAAGCTTATTGATGATGTAAAATTGAATGTATTTATAGCCATGATTTAATTGACTTTTTTAAATATTTAATCCAGCAAGAACCAAAGACTTTCTTAGAGATGAAGACTATTACTCTGCATATATCACAATCGATGAGGCCAATGAAGCAAAATGGTGAAACCACTCAGAGTATGGGCATCAATTGATATCAAATGGTGGAAAAAAGAAAAACGGTGACAACTCTTTCACTCGAGATCATAGAAAGTAACGAAGAACTGAATCAGACATTCACAAAGAGTACAAGCCACTGATTCTCATACCATTGAGTAACACCCAGATAAACGTCCTGATAGAGATACAAAATGATAATTTCATGAGATGGCCTAAACCAGCCAAAAACCCAGAAAGAGGTGATCAATTTAGATACTATTTCTACCATTAATCTATAGGGCATAATACCAAAGACTATCGGAAAGTACAAAAGGAGATTGAGGCTCTAATACAAAAGGAGTAACTCAATAAACATCTACAAAATCCTAAGTCCACCCAAGGTAAAAATAAAGATGAAGTAGAATCGTCAGAGTAACCATGCAATCTAGTTGCAGTTGGAGTCATAAATATGTTATCAACAAGGCCCACAACAGCAAAGCTCCAGATTATCAGGAGGAGACTTCTACCCACAAGAGGCAAAAACTAAGGGTAGAAAATAATGTCCTTTTAATAACAATGATATGGTATATGTATTAACACTCATTTCTAACGGAGTCTATGACTACCAATTAAAACAAATATTTATTGATAATGAAAGTTTAACAAATGTTCTCTATTTAGATGTATTCATTAATCTAGGCCTTAAAAGCTATCAAATAAATCATCGGATGGCTACTGTATGGTCTAGACAACAAACCGGTCCAAGTGAAAGGAATAATACAACTAGAAGTTACGTTAAGAACATATTCAAAAATGTCTTCCCATATGCTAGTTTTCTTAATTTTAAATCTTCTATCGGTTTACAATACCATATTGGGGCGGCCATGCTTAACAACCTTTAGAGTGGTCACTTCAATCACACATCTAAAAATAAAGTTTTAGTTAGATACGGGATTGATGAGGTTAGAGGAGGCCAGATCACCAGAAAAAGTTGTCACTTAATAAAAATAAATACCTCAGCATTTCCTTAGTGAGTCAAAGAATTTGATTTTTGGGATGAGAACTCACTTCTGCACGTTCAACTTGGAGAGTTACCTCTCTAAATTTCTTTGAACCTGGCATACTCAAATAAATTTATCAAGATTGGAGGTTTACTTGATCCAAATTTAAAAGAGAGGTCAATTGAGTTTTTACATAGCCATTTAGACGCCTTTGCATAGGCACTAGCTGACATGCTAGGTATACTAACTGAAATTATGGTTCAAGAGCTAGACCTTATACCAGGACATAGACTAATCAGGCAAAAAAAGCAAAACTATTTCATAAAAAAGCTCATTGCCATTCGTAAAGAAGTCAAACAATTGACTGATATTAGATTCATCAGAGAAGTGCACTATCTGGATTAGTTTTCCAATATTATCATTGTCAAGAAGAATAATGAAAAATAGATGATGTACGTCGACTTCACTGATGTGAATAAAGTATGTCTAAAAGATAGTTTACCACTACCAATGATAGATCGGTTGGTAGATTTAATGTCTGAACATCAACTACCAAACTTTATAGATGCTTATTTTAGATACAATTAGATCTGAATAATTCAAAAGATGAGAAAATGGTATCATTTATGACAGATCAGGGAACTAACTACTATAAAATAATATCATTCCAATTGAAAAACGTTGAAGTAGCATATCAAAGCTTGGTGAACAAAATATTCAAATACTAGATTGGAAGAAATGTAGAGGTATATATAGATGACATGCTCGTCAAAAATGTACTAGCTGATGATCATATTCATGATTTAGCTGAGATATTTTAGGTACTTAGAGTATATCGAATGATGTTTAACCTGACCACATGCGTATTTGGGGTAACTTTTAGCAAGTCTTTGAGGTTCATTATCTCACAACAAGGAATAGAGGTGAACCCGTAGAAGATCAAAGCCATAATAGATATAGAACCTTCTTAGACAATCAAAAAAATCTAGAGGTTAGGCAGAAGACTTCCTGCACTATCTCAGTTCTTAACAAAGTTTGCTAAAAAATATCTCCCTTTCTTCCAGGCATTGAAATGAGTAAAGACAAACAATTTTCATTGACGGAGGAGTGCTAACAAGCATTCTGAGAGTTGAAAGGATATCTGATCAATCCACCTCTAGAACCTTATCCCAATGAGAGCAAGGAGTTACATCTCTAACTAGCCATATCAAAAACAGCTTTGAGCACCGTTCTAGTCAAAGAAGAAGCAAGTATTCAGCACATGGTACACTACATTAGAAAGATCTTATCAGACATAGAGGCTCGGTATTCTTGAGCAAAGAAAGTTGCTTTATCCCTAATCTACATTGTAAGGAAGCTCCGATAATATTTTTAGGCCCCCAAGATCATGGTCTTGACCAGCTAGTCATTAAAAGAGATCTTGCAAAAAGCAGAAATATCAAGGTGCATGATCAAATGGTTAGCTGAGTTGGGTGAGCTTGACATAGAATTTTGAGTACGATCTTCCATAAAGGGTTAAGCCCTTGTAAATATTATAATTGAAATAATGACCCCAACCTCAGAAAAAATAGATAAATGCAAAAGAGCAATCCTAGAGGAAACATCTCCTGCATGGATGTTGCACATCAACAGACATCTTCATGGTCTGGAGGTGGAGCTGAAATAGTATTGGCAAAACTCAAGGGGTTTGAGATTAGATACTCGATAGCGTTTAGGTTTTAAACCATGAACAATGTAGCAGAATATAAAACCTTGCTAACTAGTTTGAAGCTGGCTAAAGTATGCTCCGCTAAGAACCTGGTCATTTATAGTGATTTCGAGCTGGTAGTCAATTAGGTGCTAGTTGACTTTGAAGCATCCAATTCAGACCTCGCAAAATATCTTCATGAGGTACAAGGTCTCTTGGAGTCCTTTGATGTCGATCCAGGTACCTTCTAGTTATCTATATCCTCAGGGAAGACAACTAGAAGGCCGATCGACTTTCTAAAATGGCAGTGTCCGATAGTCTGGAACAATATGTTTGGGATATGAGAGAAGTATTTCAAAGCCCAATATTGAAGAGCAAGATGAAATGCTTCAAGTTTCAGGCTTGCTAACTTGGATGACCGAGTATTAGAGGTACCTTAAAGATGAAGTGCTTTCGGGTGACCTTGCAAAGGCAAAGTGCATTATAAAAATGGTCAGTTGGTATAGTCCCATAGATGGAACACACTATAGGAGAGGCTACTCGGTCCATCACATGTGTTGTTTAACTCCCATGGAAGTTGATCACGTCATCTATGAGGTGCATCTTAGTTTATGTGGAATGTATGCAGGAGGTAAAAATTTAGCCTTCAAAATCATGCATCAAGGCTATTATTGGAAAAACATAAAAAAGGATGTGATACAATTTGTTAAGAAATATGAGAATTGTCAAATCATGATATTATACTCAAGTAACTAGACAGAGCATTCCAAATTTTGAAGGCTCCTTGGCCATTTATGCAATAGGGGCTAGATAGATTGGGTCCATTTCCAGTAGTGACCAAATAGAGGAAATTCATCATTGTTGTGGTGGATTACTTCAAATAGGCAGAAGCATATCCATTGGCCAAGATTGCAGAGTAGAATATAACAGGGTTTGTATGCTAAAATATTATCTATAAGTTTAACATATTGAAGATTGTAGTGACTGATAATGGTACCTAATTTTTTAACAAAAGGTTCACAAAGTATTGCACTAGCCTAGGGATTGGATTGGTTTATACATCAATCTCCTACCCCCAAATAAACGGGTAAGCAGAAGTAGCAAATCAGACTATAATGAATGGGCTAAATGGAAAGCTAGACGTTGGGTTAGAGAATTTCCATCCATTCTACGGGCTTACTGAATAGGTCTAATAAAACTGACCCAGAAAACACCCTTTAGCCTCTATTTCATGAAAGAAGCGGTAATCCTACTAAAGATGAGGCTGCCTAGCTACCAAGTAGAAAAATTTTTTTCCTAGCCAAAATTCCTAACTCCTAATTTAAAACTTGGATCTCTTAGAGGAAGCTATAGAAATGATACTCATTCGGTCAGCAACCTATCAATAGAGAGTCACTTAGTACTACAATAAGAAGGTGAAGGTACAAACTTTCAAGGTTGAAAACTTGGTATTTAAAAATATTGAGACTACCGGGAAGCTAACCTATAAAAATAAGCTATCCCCAGTTTAAGAGGGCTCATCACTAGTATCGACAATACTCCATTACGAGCGTACAAGTTGGTTACTCAAAATGGAAAGCTATTTCCTCGAACTTACAATGCTCTTCACATCAAGAATTATTACCAATAGCAACGTTAACCTATGATTTTAGAGATATGTTCTATCCTTTACCTTGGAATGCTTGTATGTTATTTTTAATTATTTTCTCTTATTAATAAAATTTAATATTTGCAATTCATTTACTATTAATTTTGTGCTTGTATATAATTAATATAACCATGAATGACTCTTAGTCAATTTGAACACCCTATCTATAAATACGCCAATTTTAGGGAATGGTCACGATGTATGTTTAGTAGAACTATACGACCCCAAGTATGGTCACATACCAACAATTTCGAAAGATTTGGAGACTTGAGAACCAAGTGTTCAATCCCATTGTGAGAGTCAAAACACAAGTCGGATAAAGTCAAACGAGACAAGACTAATAATAGTTATTCGACCTACTAAATATCAAATATGTTTCTATGCATAAGTGCTAATATGACCTTCCATTGGATAATATAGTCAAACGATTAAGGATTTGGATCAAACCTGACTAGCAATAATGGTTGAATGGCTTATCTAGAAAAGAAGCCAACCATCTTATGGTTGCCCAACTGGCAACAATAGCCAAAAGGATTATACAGCAAAGCTATAAACCCTCTTATGGTTACCTAATTGATGACAATAGTCAAAATGGCTTAGACTGTAATTTGGACATCATGCAGCCACAAATTTCATAAATATAAATTTGGGGGGGCTAAATCTTCCAACTTGTGTAAGCAAAATACTAATGTATATTTAAAGATGATCAAATTTGAATATATATATCGAAAACTCAGTATTATTATCCTAATTTACAAGAGTTACAAAGAGCTGTGAAATTCTGGGACAAAGATGGCTCGGTTGTCCTAAGGCTGGTGTTTGGGGCTAGATCTTGAAGGCTGAGAGCTCTTTGATTCAATAAAATCTTTAACACCAGATGTTATAGAAGCTCCAGAGTTCCTAACATCCAAGAAGCTGCTTGTAAAATTGGGAGCAACCAAGGAGACAATCCTCCTGTAGAAAATGATTCCTTCTTTGAATTACAAGTCTAACAAAGGACTGATCTCTTCAAGTTGGATACTTCTCCTTGACAACACCTCGAGCTTTAAACATTTAGCTCAGAGTCCCCCAATAATGCCACAAGCCATTGTCAATCGACATTCGGTCTCGAGCATGCTATCTTCGAGCGAGTTGACATGGTTTCCTATGATGGTTGCTTGATCAACATAATCCCAAGACCTACTCGTCCACTTAGTCGACTCGCTCTCAAGTTGGTTAGATCATTCGCAAAAAAATAAAGTTTCAACTTCAATAGTTACAACTCTAAATGTCAAGTCCTGGGCTATAGAAAGATTGACACATGATTGAGACAGGCAAACAATTTTGACATCTTGATTATAAAGCCTATCTCTAATATGATGTACTAGATTTTAGGACAGCAAAAGAAGTAAGTTTCAAGTTAGAAATTTAAATGATAAATAAATTGTTTAGAATTAAGGTTTCAAATGATACCTCTTGGGTTAAGTATCCCTCCCAAGGTACAGAATCTAGTGGTGATCCTCACAAGCTTGGACTTGGTGCAGACAATGGTCTCCAATAGAGGAGAGGCAATGGTCTACGATATACTGGAGTCTCTAAACCTAGGGCACATTGTAAAACCTAGGAATCCACTTGAACAACAGAAGGTGACAACGAATCTACTAAGGACTTTTTTATCTACATCAACATTATTCTCTGGAGTGGCAGCCTCAGTTGCAAAAGGCACAAAAACTGGCTTACTCAACGTCAGAGAACTTCACATAACTCGAATCTTGAACTTAATAATTATAATAGCATCAACCGATTGATCGTCATGCAAGGATTGAAATAGAGAATCATATTCCTCGATCGAGGTGGTAATGAGAATCTTTTAGAATAAAATCTGATGGTGTCAATCCCTGAGGGGCAACCCTTGTCTGAAGAAATTATGAATTTCAATGTCCGGTTTGGGTTTGTGAATAAATTAGCTTTGACGGGATATTGAGACAATTTAGTTGGAAAATTACTCTACTGGAATCGATGATTTGGAAAGAATGATCAGAGTTGCAATTAGGACTGTAGGTTTTAAATTATTAGATAAATTACAAAAGAAGTAATGGATCCGATATGGTGTTTGCCAAGTATAGATGGCATATTAAGCCTTACCTAGAGAGTTGCTAAGTGAATGAGGAAATTAGAGGAAACTGTTGAAGGAAAAGATTTGGCTATCTTATTTTTGATCGCTAAATAAAGTTGCTATTGAGGTTGTGCCGAGATCGGCAGTGATTTTGACAAATCAAGTAGCATCGATGAAGATATTTGACGAACTTTAAAAATATGGTTAACTAAAGAGTTAATGGCTTGATATTGGGAGTCCTTAAGATTGGGATATTCGTAAGATAGGGGAAGGATCACTAAGAACCGGTTCCGCTATCGGAACAAGTATGATCATGAAAATATAAAAGGAGAACCCCAGTGATTTTACTTGAGGTTGATCGAACGGTAAGGCCCCTGGGTTTTAGTCAGATTATTGTGAAAATTGAGTGGTCCGACTGGAATGAATAAATTTGTTTGATAATGAAATATTAAGTTGCTAAATGTTGAAGTTTTGTTGGTAACTGGGAATTGTGACAAGTAGTTAGATGAGCATTCGACTGGAAGAAGGAATATTTGATCCATTTTGTCGGTATAACGAATAGGTGGACTGATGATCTGGAAATCGACTTTTGGGTAATGTGAATCCTTTTGGAGTTGGAATGGTACTCAAAGATGTTGGCATAAATTGTAATTTAGAAGATACAGTACCCTATAATTAGGTTGTGAATTCTGAGTAAGAGGCAAGGCCAATCGCATCAACGATATGTGTTAAGCCTAATTAGAAAATGGACTGCCCTTTTTGAAGACAGTAGGTGGCCGTTTGAGAATTTATCCATGAAGTTTTGGGAATATATGTATCTGGAAGAAAGGACCAAACTAAACTGTTTTAACGGACGGTTTAGAGAAAATTGAAATAAGAATTAGTCTCTAAGGGTTGTGTGAAATTGAAAGAGCATCAGTTAGGTATTGTTAGGGAAGCCTTAGAGCCTTCGGAAGGTAGGATTAATTAATGATCAGCTAAGTTAGCATAGGTGATATGCTCTTGAGAAAGATTGGGACTCTATTAGTCTGTATCCATAGGTAATCACCCACAAGCAATGTGGGGGAGGTGTTCGTGAGATGAAATTGCTCCTCCTGTAATAAAAATTTCGTGATGAGATTTTTGAGGATTTAGAGATAATTTCTTGGAAGGAATTAAAGACTTACAAATCTAAGAGTTAAAGATTATGATAGGTGGATTTCGGCATGATTCGAAGGAGGCGAATGTTAGGATCAATTGTGGATATCGGAAGCCTCCATTTGAGGAATTGTAGAATTACTTTAGAGATAATTCTGATATGATAATCTTAAAAATTATGATGGTAGACTCTGATATTGTTAAGGAAACTATAGGATTATGTTTTCCACATCGCTTGTGGATTGATGTCCTTGGGTTAAGTGGGAAAAGAAATCCCTAGTTAGAGTTACCCTTCCATGGTTCGAATTTAATCATTGGAAGTTTCTACTTAAAAATTTGTGAGTATTACCTTGGGAGATAGCTTTGCCTAATAAATTAGGGATTTGAATGGTTATGTCCTGAGGAAGGTTGACTTTAGAAATGGTGAATGGAGAAGCTTGCCTACGGATTATGCAGATGGATTTCGGTAGGCACCAACACTGATAATGAACACTAAGGGTTTTTAGATTTGGTATGCTTCGGTGCCTTAGAGAATATGAGAAAGGAAAATCATGGATAAGCCCAATTGCTTGGAAAATAAAATGCCACAATTCCTAAGTTGGGAAGTGGAGTTATGTCCGGAATGTTGAGATTATGAGATTTTGAGATAAAACAACCCTGGTGGGTTTGTGTTTAAACAACCCACTAATCATGATTATGGAAATGTCGATTTGAGGACATGCCAACGAAAGGAAGAAAATGTAAAGTATCCCACTTTTGAAGTTTAATTATGGTCTGAAATTTATGTAGGGGATTTTAGCTAAGTTTGATAAAAGGATTGGAATGCTAGGTTGTGATAGTAATGGTAAATTATAATCGAACGACTCAGAGTTAAAAGATTTAATTAGAATGCACAGTGAAAATGTAGAGAATGTGTATATTTTAAGATTTAAATTAAAGTTCAGAGGAAATGCTCAATCTCGAGGTCTTGCTTGAAGGAAGTAAGGCATTTGGCTTACATAAGGCTTAGAACTAGGACAGGAAAATAGTTAAGGAATTGAACTTGCTTGCGGATTTGATGAATTTAGATGAGTATAGAGCGAGTCAAGTACTAAAGATTAAGAACAATTTAGAGATTTTAGGTTTTCTAGAATAACCATTCTGATTTGGAAATGAATTGGAAACATTAAGAAAGTTCCTTGATTTTGGAAATTCAATGATTGTTAAATTTTGAGAATGAAATTTCTATAAGTGGGGGAGAATGTGATGACTCGAGTTCCGAAATATAATAATTAGGATGAAACTGAATTAGTAATTATCAATGATTAGGTTTAAAATGTGGGAAATTGTGTTCGGAAGTAGAAAGAGGAAGCTCGGCCTTGTAAGGTATAGATTTTCAATGTATGGTTAATATGGGTGGTGAGGTTTCGGAATCCCAAAATATAGTAATTGGGATATAATTAAGTTAAAAACAAGTGAATTGTGGTCAAAAGGGACGGGAGGAATCGGGAATAGAAGTTGTAAACCGAGAAACGTTGATTTATAAATAAGATTTCGTGCTTTAAATTATGATGATCATGACTTATTAAAGTTATAAAACAAAAATTGGGGTCCAAGGATGTGAGGAATTGGGTTAGAAGGGTCAAGACGGGTCCCGAATGGAAAAAAGTAACGTTTTTGTGCTGCAGGCTCGATGTGCACCTAACGAGCACCCAAGCAGTGCTCGAGCACAGTTCAGACACTATTTTACAAAGGTGACCACCTGATGGCCACCCGAGGCCAGGCGAGAGCGAGGAAGGTTACGAGAAGTGTGCTCGATGACGCTCGAGTGCTGTCTAGGCGCGATTCTACGAATGCAGCGCCTGACGGGAGGTTGACGAGCGCTCGAGGTGGTGCCATGTCCGAGAGGGAGCCCTCAAGCAGTGCTCGGGTGCCCCGATGATTATAAAAGGGGCAGGCGCGATTTCCTTCAGGATTCGGCCGATTTCCACGAGAGAGGAGAAGGAAAAAAGAGGGAAAAGAGAAGGAGAGAAAGAAATCCACGTGTTCCACTCCGATCCGGGTAAAAATAACCATAGATCGGACTCAAACAAGTGTACTCCGGACGTTATTTACCGTTTTACAGTGTTTTAATATCTCAAATATTGTATTTATACTCTAAATTCATGTTTCTCCAAGTTCTGCATAAATACTACCTGTTTCTGTAAATTAATCAGACAGATTTCATGTTTACATGTATATACTGCAATATCTGGCATCGATTTCATGAAAATATACGTGTTAAGTGTCCGTTTATCGTTCGGTAATTTTGACCAAACCCTAGGTACGAAAATGATGGGTTTTAGTGATTTTTACCCAAAATTTCTATTGTATAAAAGATAATCTGAACTGAAACAAAGCTCATGGTGTAATTTGTTTCTGAAAATTTTATACATACTTGTACTGATAAATCACTATGGATTTCTGAAGCAAAACTGAAGGATTTTAAACTATTACCGTATATTCTAAACCGAACTGAAGAGTTATTGTGAAACTCGAACTGACTTCTAAAATTGAATAGGGTTTTCAGTTAAGAAATAAGAAGAAATTGTTTCGATACTATTAATCAGGACCCAGGATGGACATACGATCTAGTAAGGTTCTCCGGTATACCTTAGGATATTACGATGGTAATCGAAAATAACACTATCCACGGAGTTATATGTGGTCTGTGATGGACCGGACGTATTCCACCACATACGGCCGCCGTCAATCCAAACCTTTTGAACATATACGATATAAATATGAACTAGGTGGACATAAAAAATTTTCTTTCTTTCTTCGCATTTTTATCTTGGATTATTGCATACACAGGATGGCTTAAGGCCGAACTCCTTGAGTTGGCCATCAAAGTTTATGTTCTTACCTGACCGGCCAACATTAAGGTCGGTCAGACACAAGGACCTTGACATGAGTTGAGATGCTACTAGGAATGTCAAACTTCATTCTCCCATACAGTAGATACGGAAGCATACTAATATCCATTAATTCTTTTAAAGAGGAATCATTTTACAAATCTTTCCCAAAATATCAAGAGAAAATACATCGATTGCTTTGCTCATTTGCTGATCAACTCCGGTCAGCTATGCCGTCTAGCTACCCCATATGATTCTATTCAATTTCATCCTTCATAAGCTTCTCATCATCTGAAAAATAGAAAGAGTGAACTACAAAGCCCAGCAAGGTACCCATATGTGGAAAACATTAACATACATATCATCGGGTTAAAGTAGAGGTCCATAACATAAACTTAGCATACGAAATCCACCATATCATTTCTTCTTAAGTTATGAAATATTCATTCTTATTCTTAGCGTCTTGTCTTTAACATCGTGAAATTCATAAAACCGTGCAAAATTCTTATCATCTATAGGGACCGGACGGGAGCGGACAACATCGAGGAAGGGTTGTGTGCTACCCCACAACCTAAGGCCGTATCCTCCTATTATACTCCCAGAGACGGGCGGTAATGCCTTTTACCCGGCATACGGGGCCGTAGTCCATAAGCCTTGTGTCACCAGAAATTCCCCCGTGGCCCAGGGGCAGTCCTCGAGTGTCACTCCAATATCCTTCATCAAATTTTAACAGCAAGCTTAATTGAAACTCGGTTCTTAGTTCATATCGTTCGATAGCCATCTATCATAGTTCAAAAGTCGGAAGTCATAGAGTTCCACTTGCTGTCCAGATTACATATATTTTTCCTTCTTCTTATAACCTTTGTTCTAAACTTCAAAAAAATAAAGTCCGTATAGCCTTTCCTTTAACATCTTAAAACCGAAGATATTTTATCAAAGTGTCAGAAGTCTCGTTTATAAAAAACCAGAGGTCTTATGTCAAAAGCCAGAGGTCTTATGTCAAAATCCGAATACCTTTTTAACAAAGCCAGAGGTCATTTTAACAAAAGCCGAATACCTTTTCTTAACAAAGTCGGAGGTCTTTTATCAAAAGCCGGAGGTCATTTTTAACAAAATCCGAATACCTTTTCTTTAACAAAAGCCGAATACCTTTTCTTTAACAAAGCCGGAGGTCATATATGAAAAGCCAAAGGTCATATATCAAAAGCCGGAGGTCTTTTCTTAAACATGGGAGGTCTTTTACACATATTCAAATCTGATATCTTAAAAACTTGTTCGTGGTCAGAATTCATGCAAGTAAGTAAGCTTAAACGGAGATCTTTATGAAAACACATAACAGAGCTTCCTTTAAACATGACATTAATAGAAATTCTTCCTTAATGTAGATGATCAGAACAAATATCATGTATACCGTAACATAAGTTCATAAAAAATCAGACATACTTGCATTGCAAACATGAACTACAGAAAGATGAGTACGCTTACATTA
>JAOVVI020011681.1:0-12547 GCA_028571085.2 Nepenthes alata | reverse complement strand
ATAATACCGAAGAATGATGCCTCTCAAATAAAACAAATATTGTACAAGCTTGACCAATCCTCTCATTAAATCTTTCTACCTTTAGCAAGTATAGTTGGTCGAATTCTTAATTTTTTATATTTTTGTTCTATTTCTAATATTGAAGTATCATTTTTTTAATCAAATTAATTGCCTTGCTCAATTTTAAGGAGGAAAAAAATAACTTTAATTCCCCCCCCCCCAAGTTGGATCGATAAATAAACGCTTTCTTCGATTCATTTAGATAGTTTAAAAATTCTTATTTAGAGATTGATGATACATAGTAAAATATATAATTTAATTATATAAAATAAATAAAAATATTAGACAATAAAAATAAATAAGTATAGATAAAAATATAATAATCAGTATTTATCATCGCTGACGTTTACGACATCTCTCTACAATTATTTTACCGATGTAACTTGTCTGATTTCTTTTGTGATACGTGTATAATGGCAACTACTTTTTATGCAGATGATAATAAAGTTGATGTAATGGCAACTCCACTCCCCAACACACACGGCGATGAAATGGTTTGTTAATTTCATGGGTGGTTTTATACGGATGCTTGTTGGCAAAAAATAGGACGACCTACCGTCACAGGCACAAAATGGGTCTAAGAGAAGGAATAAAAGTAAGAATAATGATAACCGATATTTACATGAAAAATTCTTCTCAATCAAAGAAAAAATCACGGGACGTTAATTCCGTAAAATTGTACTATGTATGAGATGGAGATTACAACTCCACTCCCCAACACACACGGGAATGAAATGGTTTGTTTATTTCATGGATGGTTGTATACGGATGCCATGGGTCCATATGCTAAGACAGAAAACTAATGTGTGCACTGTTTTTTAGTCTCCTCTGTAAAATCATCATCCCCACTAATCAATTGTTAAGCTTAACCACATTTGTTAAGTAAATCCTTAACTTAAGCCTTAAATTCTGAGAACCTTTGAATGTAATGTCTGATTATTATATTTTTCTCGATTACTGTTTTCTTGATTGTTGGTTATAGTTCAGCATCAAAGCATTATTGATGTTATCATCTTTCTTCTAAAATGTTTTAGATTTTAATGGATGTCACTTTCTTTGTATATGAATTCTATTAATGCGCGTCTTTAAGAGGAGAAAACTAAAGATCACAAACGTATGAGATAAGATTCATTGATATAAGACAGGTAAATACATAGAATATAATAAAAGAAAATAATTTTTGTATTAAGATTATTTAGAAGGAAAATGGGAGCAGATACTCCAAAATAGTACAATGTTACCTAGTCATGATCTACATCCTCTGACTAAATCTTCTTCAAAGGAAATATTAGAGGTATCTTCTAATCCTACTCTTACTTCTAATCTTACATAACATCATCTCCCGCCTAGATCAGATCGAATACATTTACCAATCAGAACTGAGAATGACCTCGAAATTGAAGTGGATTTTTCCTTATGCAATTATATATCCGCCCAAAAAACTGTCTGACTCGTGTTCATTTCATGTGTCCCATTTATCATCTGTCACTATTTCTAGAAAAATGCAGGAAGCTCTAATGGATTTTCGATGGACACAACTGTGAAAGAAGAGATGGAAGCATTGGAAGAGAATGCTTCCTGGGAACTTGTAACTCTACCAGGGGGGAACAAAAGTGTAGCATCCATATGGGTATATTCATAGGCAAAACATAGAACCGATGGAAGTCTAGAGAACAAACAAGGCTCAACTTGTTATAAAGGGACATATACAGTCACGTTGTGTAAATTATCAATAAATATTCATACCAATTACTAAACATAATACTGTAAGAGTATTCGTGTCATTTGCAGCTAAATTAGACTGACCATTTTTACAATTTAATGTAAAAATATTTTTTTATATGGAATTGTAACGGAAGAAATATATATGAATCCTCGCTAAATATTTCAAAATACTCCAATATTCAGCTGATGTGAAAACTACAGAAGGCTTTATATTATTCAAAATAGTCTCTGAGAGTTTGGTTTGGTAGATTTACCAGGTCGATGGCTAAATTTTATTCTGGACAAAATAACTCTAATCATACTTTGTTTTAAAACATTGAAAAGGTTGGACAACTGCCCTGATCATCTAATACGGAAACACATGGTAGGTGCACGATACGATGATGGTAAAATTTTGAGTCCACAGCACTATTTGTTTTCTAAGTTTAAAAAGAACAACTCAGAAATCTTGAACATTCGTGGAATTGAGGTCACATTCAAACCATGGTGTTTTTTTATCCCAATGAAAATACATATATGGTATATTGACTAAGACAATATTACTGTATGATAAAACTGTTGATACTCCAATTGAATGGAGTCACAAACTATTTGGGTGCTTGACATCAATTTCTATAGATACCTTGTGATATCAAATATTGGAAAAGGAATTAACTTATCATAAACAAGGCCTAATATTGCATATGAAGTAAGTGCTGGGAACTAATTTATATATGACTTAGGTAAGCACTATATGCGTGGCGACTTGGACCTGAATCACCTAGACTTGGTTAGAGCCAACCATGTGGAAACTCGAATTATAAATAATCAACATAAATATATCATTAAATATAATATCTATATTAACTAATAAACTCTTCAAAATAAAATGTAATATAAATGCCTAGAGGAACACAATTTTGATAAAATATTTAAAAACTAACAACCAATAAATAAGCATTGAAAATTTCTCATTACAAAACTTTTATATTTTGGGACCGTCTCTACCTGAAATTTTGACAATAATGTACAATTTTCTCTAGCCAACTATCAGCCAATCTATTTTAGAGCCAATAAAATATAAGAAAAAACTGAATTCAAGATAACCAATAACTAAATAACATATTGAATTCAAGATAACCAATAACTAAATAAAATAAGTCACCGAATTCTAGATAACATATCGAATAATAACATCAAATGCGTAAAATTGATAACACAACGAGAGCAATCAATCATCGGAGATTCAATGTCATATTATAATTTACAACTTAAAAGTCGCACGATAACTGAACATTAGAAACATAATTAGGATTCCACAAAATTTACATATCAACAGCGATATAAATTTCATCTAATTGTATGAGATATCATAATAATCTCATCGAATATGATATGTCATTATAAAAATACAATTATGTGCCCGCCTCTAACAGTTGAGTAAAAATTCACAGAATATCGGTACTTGACAAGTTTGACAAGTAACTAACTATATGATTCTATAATATTTTACCACCCCATTGTACAAGTATCAAACATAATATGGGCAAACAATATTTTCATTACCTATCGGGTAAACCCAAAATATGCTACACATGTCCTTCTATCGGATCCACATCCAAAAAAAATGCAAAATATTTAATCTCAACTCAATCCACTTGGATAATATTCTTATTATTATGTTAGGCAAATCTAGAATATATCACGCGTGTATCTGTATGGTCTAATTAGGATCCATGTCCAAACGGATGTAGAATAACTAATTTTAATCACATATCAAATTCAATACCCATTAATATGGTGTTCATCAATATCTCACACATACTAGTTACATGAATATAAGTATCTCTTTAAATGACTTCAATCATCTCGTGATGTAAACATTAGTATTGAACAATTATAAATTACACTACGATATTATAAGTTTTATATTTCTTGATACTATAATACCTTCATATAATTTTCTATATATTAATCATAGTTAGTCAATAAAGATTACACAAGCAAACTAAGTTAATATGAAAAAATAATTAACAGGATTATAAAATAAATATACAAGATTAATTATTCAAGTGAACCTTAAACTTTTACTCAATCCTTATTAGTCTATTCTAATATACCAATCCAATTACTAAGGCTTTAATTACTTCCCATTTGTTGCTTTTGAACCAATCTCAAGATATTTAATCTTACCCAACCATTTTGTTTAATTAAGAATCCCATCGAAATAATAGTGTTCCTTTATTTCCCACCTTACATCAACTTATAATCTAGGATAATCTAAAATATATATACAAACACATTGGTATAAATCAATATATATATATATATATATTCTCATACTTCACATGCTTATATAAACATATATATGCCCCTGTGTACATACATATCAGATATACATACACATATCCTATATACTTACATATACTCACACGTACGCACTGCCATGCACACATAAATATTCTTACTGCCATACATCTAGAAATATACATACAAACCACATCCAATACACATATACATATTCACATGCCCACATCTGTATACATTTATATATACACATATACATATATACTAAAATATCCACACACGCGCGCGCGCACACACGCACGCGCGCACACACACATATACATCAGTATGATTACATCTATGTGTTGGATTTTGGTTACTCTCTTGTGACTGTCATAATAAATGAAAGGTCATCAGAAGGTCGCGCGATATATGTGTGAAGATTGGAGTGTTCCACGCACGATGAAGTCTTGAAACACAGATTCTAGATTGATGACGCGCTTGAGCGCGATTCCAACTTGATGGCCCAGACACCGTGCTTAGGGCTTTCTCGAGTGGAGTTTGAGCACGGATTCTAATGCTGCTCACACTCGAGTCACACCTGACTAGGGCTCGAGTGTCGGTTTGCAATATCAAACACGTTAAACGTATTTTATGGTTTATTTTGAAATCATTTTCATACAAGGAGTATCACACAGAAAGAGAAGAGAGAAAGAGAGAGAAGAGGAAGATGTTCAATATTTACTTAAAGTTTGATTTGAGTCCTATTCTTTACCAAGGTTTGGTACGCCATTTTAGATGTAATTTTTAGAAACGTATTTTTGTTTGATTGTTCTTATTTCTCGTTGTATTTCTCTTATGGATTATTGGAAATATTGATGGGGTTACATTTAACTATTCTTCACTCAAGATTGTAGTGAAGAGATTTTGAAAGGGGTTCTTGTAATCGGTACTTTTACTGTGGATTATTTTAGAATTCATCCAATGATTTTTTTTCTTGGTTGAAAATAATTTTTCACCTTAAAAATATTGTATATTATTATATTTGTTATACTCACTAGTTTTGTGACTGACGCGTGACAAAGGATTTAGGCTTGTTCCGTTACACTGAGTTGCATATATTCGGGTCAAACCTCAACAAATGGTATCAAAGTGAGGTTATAAAACTTTGATTTGATGGTGTCAATGTTGAAGAGTTTTTCTTTTTGTGTTGACTAGTTTAATGGGAAAATTAATTTCATTCTTTGGTTTGAAAGGGTGAGAAATATTTTAACTCGGGAAGGAATGTTATAAGCATTTTGAAGGAAGAAAGATCAGTTGGAGAATATGATAGAGGAGTAGAAAGATAAAGGGGATATTATTAATTGCACGATTAAGTTGTATCTTACGGATGACACTATTTAAGAGGTCATTAGCTTGTCGAATCCGTAGAGGTTTGGAAGAAGTTTGAAAGTTGGTATAAGTTTAAGTCTTTGATAACGAGGTTGCATGTGAAGAAGAAGTTCTATAACTTGCATTTGTCGGAAGGAAAAAATTTTGAGAAACACTTTGATGACTTCAACTAGATATTGATGCAAATATCGGCACTTGATGAGAAGGTCAAGGAGGAAGATAAGACGTTGGTATTGTGACGACACAAGTACACAATATATGTAGGTCAAAAATAAAATTAATAATAATATTTTCAATAACTATAAAAAAAAATCCAACCCTAACGTAACAATTCAAAAATATACATGACCCAATATAATAAAACCCATAAAAGATGTCATCAAATATAAATCTGGATAAATATAATACATGACCTGCTATCTAACACATCGTGAGGTATTCAAATATACAATTCAAATATTTCTCATACAAGGAACAATGCCATCATCTGGCCATAAATAATTACCATAACACATCCTCGAGATCAGAAACAAACCAATATAAATATCTCTACTCATCGATAGAGATATGCCACGTCAGATCACATCTGAACTCCTACAAGCGTATCTAGGCCACTAATCTGAAGGGATAAAATATAAAAACGTGAGCCAATAACTCAGCAAGTACCATTATAGTATAAAATAGTACACGTAAATCAGAAGAAGGGATATCGCATAACAATTACGTAAATTAAAACACAATGTCTGTGAAATCACTAAAAATCGAGGAGATGTCTCGTACTAAATTATCATCCATATCAAATAGTCCATTCGGGACATAATCATAATAAATAACGATCCGAACAAATCTCATAGATGATAATAAATCATATGATCTGATGTCACATTATATAATCGCGACCGACACCACATCCGTGTGAGATACATACCATCGTTTAAATCTAAATTTCATATATCATATGTTAAAATAAAAAAAAATACCGAAACTAAAACATATAAATGTAAAATATGTTCCAGGGTTTAACACATCAGTACGCACAAGACATTCCTATAGCCCAAACGTGGGCCAAACCACGTATCTTAAAATGTACTCCATGTAATATATGCAGAAATACAAAGTATGCACGAAATCGGAGAATCAAATATCAATAATAATACTAACTTGAGGAAAGTTTACCATCATCCGGTAACCACGGCTATATCGATTGTGATTTAAGCCAACAACTCAAGGCTCGGCTACGATTTAGGTCAGTATCTCAGCGCCATCCATGAACTCTGTCTCCCATAGATTAGGAACTTGTTCACTATATTTACCACCCACAACTTTGGGTGCAATATCAAATTTTAGTAATATATTAGGACGTCCGAATATATTATTCCATTAACTCCTTATTATGGCTTTCATTTAAATATACAGTGGGACATGTCAGCTACTAAACATTTCAACATTCCTTCTGACGAAAGGGGGCCATATCATATACGTCACTGTCGGGACTAAGCCTCCTCATCGGGAGTAGTACTGATATCTCATGCTTTGGATCACATATAACGACCCCTCGAGTCTCAAACCGCCATAGTCCCATAGTGACCCCATCTCCGACAGCATGTATGTGGACCGATGCACTGCCTGATTTATGATTTCACAACGTACGAATATACAAATACACATATATACCATCCCAGTATTCAAAAATCTTTCAAATCATAAATATCCATATAAAACCACCGTAGGACTAGTAAAACATATATGCATATACATAATTAATAAATGAAGTGTACATAAAAATACATGTATATTAATAAAATCTCTAACAGTAGTCAAAACATATCAAAAATTAAATCAGACCAAAAATAGGTCTATAGGATACTTGTATCGACTTTATACTCCGTAAATCTGAAAAAAGGATGTCCTGAAACACCCGACTGGGCCTTTCTCTCGCCTACCTCACGCACACTCGCGCGCTGCTCCCTCTCTCCTCAGCACGGTGCCCTCTACTGCGTGCCCCACTACCGCGCCGCCTCACTCTCGGCAGCCGCTGCTTCACCCGCGACTACAATCGCCGCCGCTTCCTTCCCCAGTGAGCCTCCCTCTCTCCCTGCCACGTCCCTTCTCCCACACTGTTTGGCAGCTACTACACCGCTGCCTCGGCTGGCGACCACTGCAGCCTCACTCACGACCATCGTCGCCGCCACTTTTCACATCCGCACCGATCTCCTCTCTCTCCTCTCCCTTCTCCTCCTGCGAACCCTAACCTCTCCCTCTCTCCTCTTTCTCCCTCTCTCCCCGATCCCCTTCTTCTCTCTTTTTTTTTTTCTTTTTATTTGCTATTATTATTATTATTATTATTATTATTTATATATCCTTTTATTATATTTTAAAATCCAATCGATACTCTGATAATAACACAGGCACGCCTTGAGCGCCACTCCATAATTTTGATCATTTCTAAAAATTTTATAATATTTAAATTTATAATTTTCACGTTTGAAATATCCAAAATTATAATTAATAGTAAAATAATCCAAATGGGATCCGAAATATTATCGGTATTGTTGGCTTCTTTACCGACCTTATACAATCATATCGTCATAATGCTATTGTTTAAGAAGGACACGCTCAATCTGAACGAGATTATCGCTTCTTTGCTTATAAATGAGTTAAGGCGGAGGAAAATCGTCGAGGTGTTGGAGGATTCGAAACTTTGGGTATCCACCAGCGGCTAGGGACATAGGAGATTGAGGGATCGATGCAGTAAATTGGAGAGGAGCAACGGTCAATCCATGTTCCAAGACTTTGAGTGCTTTCAATGTTGCAAAAAGGGTCACTTGAAGTGAAATTTTCTCAAAAGAGAGTAGGAGAAGGAGGGTGGAGGCAAGCGTCAAGAAAGGAGAGATATAATGATAATAATCGGGCCTCCATCGTTTTCTATGGTGACTTTTTGGTTCTCCACGCGGGGTAGACATGAAGCTTTCAGAGCTAGGAGACGAATTGGGTGATAGAGAGCGGATCCTAACACCATACGACATCAAAGAAGTCTCTCATCACCAGGTATACACTCGAGGACTACGGGGTATTAGAGATAGGTTATAATGGTTTATCGTGGGTTGTTGGCATCGGGGATGTTAGCTTGTGAACAAGCAACCGGACGAAACTCATGCTAAAGGGAATGCAACATGCCATAGATTTGTAATTAAATGTGATTTGAACCAAAAAGTTTAATAAAAAAGGTTTTTCCACGGTGTTTGGAAAAGACTAATAAAAACTTACCAAAAGTGTCTCGGTTATAGAAAAAAGGAAGCAAGTGATCAAACCGACACTTGATGAAAGTTTTGATTGCCAAGGATAATACCAAGATGACTAATGGGGACATTAGTCAAGGTGGTAGAAAGAGAAGACTGAAGAAATGTACAAGGGGAAGTGATTCTACCGCCAAGGAGAAGCTGAAGGGGTAAAAATACTCCAAATTCGGTGGAGCGGAAGAGAGTATCACGTAAACTTACGTAGGCCGATGTTAGGATCCTATTGGAGGGGAAGTTATCAAAGGGCAAGTAATGATTGTCACTAATGAAGGTGAAGGGTTCCCCACAACGTCGTGAGGGAAAGTTTATTGGGTTTTAATTACTTCCTTATAGGTGTCACAACACATGGAAGGTCATCGAAAAGTGGCACATTATTCGTGCGAGCATTGGAATGTTTTGTGGGGTGACAAAGACCTGAATCGCAAATTCTAAATTGATCGCGACAAAGACACCATGCTCGAGTGAAACTCGAGGGCCGATTCTAGTGATGCACACACTCGAATTGTGTCTGACTAGCACTCGAGTGCCAGTTTACAATATAAAACGCATCAGACGTGTTTTTGGGTTTATTCTGAAATTATTTTTACACAAGAAGTGCAGCAAAGAGAGAAGATGAGAGAAGAGGAATATATTCGACATTCGATTGATGTTTAATTTGAATACTATTTTTCTCCAAAGTCGTATATGTCATTCTGGAGGTGATTTTTAGAAGCGTATTTTCGTTTGGTTATTTTTATTATCTCGTTGTATTTTTCTTGTGGGTTGTTGAGTGTGTTAAGGGGATTATCTTTAATTATTCTTAACTTAGGATTATAGTAAATGAATTTTAAAAGTTATTTTTGTAATCGGCATATTTATAGTAAATTATTTTAAAATTTATCCCGTAATTTTTTTTTTAGTTAAAAATATTTTATATTATTATATTTTTTATACTCACTATTTTAATGGCTGACGTCTGATTGGGGTTTGTGTTCGTTCCACTGTATTGGATTGTCTGTACCCGGGTCGAACCAACACCATTTACACAAACACATGCTGCAGACAAGCGGCTACCCATCGATTCATCACCATTTCAATTACAGAACAATTACGGCTGCCCAAATAGAGCGCGAGGCTCTGTTCTTCGTTACACCCCCGATTCCCACCGAAGAAAATAAGGAAAAACCCAACTTTTCTTTTCCCACATGTAAAACAAGGATTTGTAGAATAAGCCCACTAAATTTCACATCCCAATTCATCGCAAAACCCCCCACGAAATTACGTGTTCTTCGCCCTCAGAGCCGTGGCACTGTTTTTCCTAAATTTCACGCCGAACAAAATTTGGACCTATTCTCACAATCCCCGGCAAGCAAGATTACAGATTCACATCTACAAGAAGAGATACGATTATTTTCAAGAGGGAATTTGATGATTAACAGTAGTGGCGGCGAGGAACAGCGGCGACGGTAACGGCGGCAGCCACATTCTCGTCCTCCTCTCTCTCTCTCTCTCTCTCTCTCTCTATGCTTCTCGATCAGCCTCAAAATAAGAAGAATTAAGATGGGGATTTAAGGAAGAGAAGAAGAAACGGAAGATCAAAAGAAGTGGCAGAGAGGAGTGACGGATGAAGAAGAGAAGATCATCAAGGGAAAGAGAGGTTAAAAAGTCTAATAGATCCGAGTTAAAATATTATAGTCTTACAATATGATTTTGTAAAACGTATCTTAAAATATCTGAAACATGTTCTAGGTAAACGTTTGCTGATTTCAAAACATAATCACCTAAAATGTGGAGCAATATACAAATGTTGATTGAGTTGGCTCAACTAATACTAAGATACTTTACCTTCATAGGTGGAAATAGTGTCACTTGAAGGGGTAAAAATAGCTAGTTTTAGCAAGACTAAGTGATGAGACCGAGTATAAGGACATTAATTATAACTTTGAACATTCTCATTTAATTATAACTTTGATAGTTACAGAATATTACTATATAATTTCAGAGACTTGTTGTTTGCTGGGTTTTTGACATTCTTCATCATTCATATTTGACCTAAACCAATTTAATCTTAATGGACGTGTGTTTGAGTAAAGCATGTTCCTAGTATTAATGCTAGATAGCCAATAATAATATGCTGTATGCCATAATTGAATAAGCTTTAACAAGCATTAAACAATTTAAAAAAGAATAAAAAAATACGCAATTACTATGACCAATCTATCTACCAAAGTCATGTAGGTACAAAGCTGAATAAATAGCCACTGAATTCTACAATATGAAACATGTGCTTTGTGTTTTTTATTTTTTAAATAAAATTTGCATCAAAAAATGTATTTAAAAATAAAAAAATACAAAATATATATTTCACATTACTCGCCAAATAAATGGAGCCCATCTTCACACGAAAAGCCCGTGGACCATGGCTTAACCCAATGGATGGTACTTCCAATGTACTAAACATTTTTACTTAAAGTTATTTTATTGAGGGGTATCTAAAATAAACTTATACTATGTGATTTGCCTAACTTTAATAGCTCAATGAAATAACTCTTGCCAAAGCTATTTTAATGCAAAACTTTTAAACTAGATCAGATTTTCACTCAAATTCTTAAAAGGATCTCCTTTGGACTCTATTTTGCTTTATTTACAACTTACATTCCTTTATATTCAAATTTCGCTTACTAAATCTATCCCGCACTCTTTCTTGGTAGCTTGAAACGTTAAAAATTTTAGATTAATACATATTTTAATTTATATTATCCACGATGATTTTTACAAAATATTTTATAGTAAAATAAAAATAATAATAATAATATACAATGATCATGTTAAAAAGAAAAAAAAATTTATATGTGAATTGAAGAATGAGGTCTATTATATCATATTGATAACTAATTTTTTTTAGAGTCTACGATTATATCTTGTCACAATTGAAAAAACATAACATTCAATGAAGTGTAGTACTTGTTCATTCCTTCCCATTGATATAAACCAAATTTTAAGTAATTGAATTATCGGTCTATCATTCTTACTCCTAGACTATATTGATGTGAAAAACCTTTATACTATGAATAATATTAATACAAATATGACATCTAAAAAAGTATATGTCAATAATTTATAAAAATATTTTGATATATTTTAATTTATAAAAAAAAAACCTTGTTAAAGGTATTGCCTAAATGCAGCAAAATACATTTCATTATAAAATCAGCAAACTCTTATAATCAAATTAAATTTTGTGAATAAATTTCTTGTAAAATTCAGTAGGTGACTACTTTGACCATATGCAAAACAATAGAGATATGAGCAGTGAACAAATGCAATACGATAATCATCTATAAATATTTGCAAAATATGCACTGCTTTCTATCATCAAATAGTTGATCTCCATGATTTTCATATGATCATTAGGACAAAGCTTTAGTCTAAGGGTTTAAATCCATAAGCACAATATTAACGTACTCAAGTAATACTTCATATTTATAATATATATCTATTTTTTATGATACAATACTTTATTTTTATATACTTATTTTTATTAAATACATTACCATTATTTATTGTGAAAACTGTTGTTGATACCCAATATAGTTGCCTCCTCATATGGATTTAAAATTTATTTTTAGAATAAACGGAGTCAAAGCATTTAACCATATTGGGTATCAACAACAGTTTTCCGGGTAAGTGTTAGAAGCATTTAAGCAACCCTAATGGACTACGCAGGTTTAGACCCAAACATAAATGCTGAAGCATATACAATCAAATATTTAATACATATAAAATATATCAGAATTTAAAAAGGTAAACAAATATCCATAATAAAT
>JAOVVI020011680.1:1465-12547 GCA_028571085.2 Nepenthes alata | reverse complement strand
AAAAAAAAGAAATTAATATAATAATAATAATAATAATAATAATAATAATGTATGCGGGAAATATGATTGCCATTTGTATATATAAAGGCCATAACTGCTCCAATCTGAAGAGTTCCATGTTAGTTGTGGCAGTTGAATATCCCATGTTGTTCCTTCGGTTAACTTGAGAACAAGAATACTGGGTTCGGCATGGAAATGATCACATAAGAAATACAACTCTTGGGATGGTAAAAAGACGTAGACATCTTGTCGACGAAACTATTTTTTAGTTAACAGTTCTGAGTTAAAATGATAATATTCTATCCATGTTTGAGTATGACCAGAAAAATTGCTAATTCCGGTGGTGCAGAAATAGAGTAGGAGTCCATCACTGGAAAATTTGCTAACGTTATTACCATGTTCAAAAATAAGTCCAGATCCATAATCTGTATAACCATCTTGTTGAAATAACTCCTGAAACTCCTCTGAGATGGGTATCTTATGCCAAGTGTTGAGTACTGGATTGATAATATAGAACCTTGCTACATAAGAGGTTGACGTTAGTGTGCACAATAATAGTCCATTGTTGCATGCTAAAACATGAAACCAGTGATTAAAAATATTACTGAATGTATCCACTGGTACCATCATATCTCCTGTGGATATAAAATTCGGTCGTCGACTATATTTGGATTGTAGGAGGTAAGCTGCAACATCTTTGCTTGAGGCATGATAGGAATGGTATTATAGAAAATGTGTTTTAGATAGTAAAGATAGAAAGGTTTTAGAAAGAGAAGAGAATTTGACTAAAGTTTTGACAGGAAGCCATGAAAAGATTTTATAAAATTGATCATAGGTGAAGGAGGTTGTAGGATTTTGTTTAGCTTTTTGTGGTTTTCGTGATGAAGGTTTCCTGTTTCTGGGCATGATGTCTGAGGAGGAATTCTCTGGTCAGAAAATCTGGTATAGAATTAGAGGAGCCTTTAATAAATTCAATGTCAAAATCAAAAATATATAAAAGAGCTTGTCAGCGTGCAAAAATTTGTTTAGAAATAAGATTCTTAACATTTTTTTTATAAAACATCTTTTGTAACTTTACAATCTATTTTTAAAAGAAATTTCTTGTTATATAAATCATCTGAAATTTTGATATGCATAAAACAATGGATAAAATTTCTTTTTTAATGGTTGAATAATTTTTCTGTGTGCCTAACCATAATCCAGAATAAAATCTAACTATTTGTGTATGTGCATTGGAGTCTAGTTTTTGTCTAAGGATGACACCATATCCGATATCTGATGCATCCATTTTAACGATAAGTGATGCACGTGAATGAGGAATGCCCAGACATGGTAAATACTAAACTTGTTGTTTTAGTATTTTAATAATAGTAGTGTGTTCATTAGTCAATACATGAGGATTCTTTTTAAGTCTTTGAAATAATGGTCCACAAATTTGTCTGAGTTTTGGAACAAAATCAGAAATATAATTTAAACATCCTAAGAATCTTTATAATTATGTTTTATCTTTTATTTCATCTGGAAATTTATTAGCAAACTCATTTGATCATTGAATAGGAGTTATAGTATGTTGATAAATATTAAATTCTAAAAATCTAATTTTTGTTTGAAATAATTTAATTTTAGGGGAAGAAACCACTAATCCATTATGCTTAATAATATTTAAAAATTGATATAAATGTTTAAAATGTTGATCAATTGTGTTAGAAAAGACTAAGACATTATCAATATAAATACTAATAAACTGAGTATAAGGATTAAAAATATGAATCATGATATTTTAAAATTCTGATGGAGCATTTTTTAAACCAAAAGGCATGACATTCCATTCATAATATCCAAACGGGACTGTGAATTTTATTTTATATCTATCTTTTTTTATTTATTTGGATTTGCCAAAATTCTGATTTCATGTCAAATTTAGAAAAAATATTAGCATTATATAATCGATTGATTAAGTCTCTTTTATTGGGTATTGGGTATCTAATCCATTGGATGGCTTTATTAAGTGGTTTATAATTAATAACTAAGCTAGGGCACCTCTTTCAATTTCAGCATTTTTCATGACATAAAAAGCAGAACAAATCCATGGTAATTTGGATGGTCTAATTAATTTTTTATCAAGAAGATCTTAAATTTTTTTTACAGTATTCTAATAATTCTTAATTCATTTGGATGGGTCTGGCTTTAGTAGAAATTTTAGTTTCTATAAAATCTTTTTTATATGGCAAGTCTATTGATATTGTTTCCTATTCCATAAGGCGTTTGATAAATTTGAACATACTTCATTTTTAAAAATTTATTATAATTTTTTAATTTTTGTTTGTACTAATGGATTATTTAATTGATTTTCAATATTAACAATTTGTATTTCTTCTTGTAAATAATTAATTTATTTTTCCTTTTTAGTTATTAAATTAATTTGTCTATATATTGATGTTGCTTGTAATTCTTGAATTTCTTTTTGTTTAATAGGATGAATAAAATAGAAAATAAGTTTATTTTCTAACACTTGTGTAGATAAACCTTCTTCAGTTGCTTTAAAAGGATTAATTTATGTAAAAAATTGTATACCAAGTATAATATAGGTTTTTGAAGAGTATTGAGTTCTTTCTTCATATTGAAGATTAGGTGGTGTTGGTCTTGGTAATAATTTTTTGTGAATGAAGTTTGTATAGGTTGAATATTAGTATCAATTTCAGGTATTATATCGGGTATTTGATCTATTGTTTGAACTGTAGAGAATATTTTAGGTGTTGTAGAAGAGGATGGTAAATTGTTGATTTTATGTGCTAATTTTTCTAATAAAAGTTCTGTTTGGGTTGGAGGAAATTCTAATTATCCTACTATAAGTAAAGGTAATTTTTGTAATGGTGTAATTGTATGTGGAAATTGATAATTATTGTTACTAGATTTAATTTGAATAGAATGTTCAATTTGATCAACTTGTTTAGCAATGGTATGTAATATTTGTGAGTGATAATTATTTTATTCATAACTTTTTTTAATATCTTCTAATTGTGGTTCACTACTATTTTTACGATTATCTCTAATTTTAAATGGAGACGCCTGAATAGTTAAATTATCTTCGATTATTTTTAAACCAGTTAATGGAGGATGAACAGATATAATCTGTTGTCCATTAGTAGTTTTCCATGTGAAAGTAATTTTTTCATTAATATTTATTTGTTGAGTATTTAATTTTAATTTATTTCTTATATATGCAATGAACCATGTAAAAAAGGGTAAATTTTGTTTGAGTAAATACATTGTTTGTTTTCACATAGTTTTATATTCTTCTATTTGTTCTTTAGTAAATATAGTAAAGAACTAATTTCTAAGACTATCATTTTTCTTTAGCATAAATTCTTTTCGAAGGGAATAAGGCGTTTTGAAACCATGGATTATACCAGAATAAGGCGGAATTAACATGCTAGACTTTGATTGAAGAAGTTGATTACATCCTCTGAGAGGTGATACAACAAAAGTTGAAAAAAATAAAGAAAATAAAATTTACAGGGAAAGAAAATAAGAAAGGCTTGACGGAGATTTTGATTAAAGCTTTTCTAAGCTTTTGTTTAAGCTTGGCTTCAGGTTCTCTAAACTCTGCCTTCAACTTGAGACGAGCAGGGCTTTAAATAGAAGTTCTGGATGACTCTACGCCGTTGATTGTTGCTATAATTGAGTATAATCTAAACTGTTGATTATTAGCTGCATAATTACCAGGAATCTATTCTGTTTTGTGTCATGTCATCATAATGGCGACGTTGTCTTCAAATAAAGTCAAAAGGCGTCTGAGGAGTAAGATGGTTCTGGTAGTTGTCGTTGGTCACTTTAATAAATAGTATCGTATAGTGTCTGTATAGTAATTGCTTTGACTTTTTATGTATATAATTGGTGAGTAACATTTCTGAGATTTTTGTGCATGCATAATTGAAACTTAGTGGTGGAAAGTTACTTAAGGTTGAGTATCTGTTGGAGGTTGGGATAATCTGTGGTTTAGACTTTACATAATCATGCACTGACATTGCATAATCATGTACAGATTATTTTGATGGTTTTTTAACTAGCGTATAAGGAGGAGATAGAATATTCATCTTCTTCTTTAGGAGGCATAGCTTCCTATAAAAATTTTTTTATTAAAATATTTAAAATATGTGATGCAATAAATTTTTCAATGTCAAAATATGTTTGTCATCGAACAGTCGTAAAATCTTTTATGTCTTTACGTAAAATAATATGAATGTCTTGATATACAAGATGATGTATAAAATTATTTTGAGTTTTGTTATGCAGAAATTTTCTTTATGAATATGTGACAAGTAATTGAATGGAAAATAATTATATGCATGGAATGATAATGCCTTATTCCAAATGTGATTTGGTCTAATATATTGAATTTCTCTATGGGGCTTTTTATTATATATTTCTAATTGCTTAGTTGATTCTAAATCAACTTTTGAAAATGTAGGAGTTTTACTTATATCTGGTTGTATATTAGGTTTTATAGTTTTATTATTATTTATATTAGAATATTGATTATTTTTAATCATTAATTCTATCGGCTTAAGTTTAGTATGCTTATAAATTTTCATAATGGACTTTTGTAACTTATGCTTTAAAATTTTGCTAAATGTTTTCTTCGTTGTTAAATATTTTTGAGAATTATTTAGTATCTGATTTGAATGTTTATTAATGATTAATTTTTAAAAATATTTTAACAATCTAAGTATTTTTAGTAATAAATTTGATTTAACAATTCTTCATTTATTATTTTTAATGAGTTGGTTATATATTTGACTTAGCATTTGTTTGGCTAGAATCTGTCTATCATAGTATTGTTTTTTATTATAATGAGAAAAACTATTTATTTTTCCCATAACATTTGAGTGTTTGAATATTTTTAGTATGATTTAATAAATTATTTTGTGATTGTTCTTCTTTTTCCATTTTGGTGTCATGAATTAATTGAATTAGAGTATTGTTATTAAAAAATTTTGATTGATTTTTGTGGGTTAAAGTATTGGTTTTATACCTCTGTATTGCAAATTCTTTTTGAGGAATAAAATAATATTTTATAAATAAAATAGATAATTTATTATTAGATAAAATATAATCACAAATTATTTTATAATATTTTTTATAATTATAGTGAATATTTCTTTCCATTGTCCATGTTGGCGTTAAGGGATAATATTTATTTTTTATCAAAGTAAGTTATTTTTTATTTGTAAGATTATTATTTGTAAGATTATTAGAAATATTATGTGGTTTAATTTCTAAAATTCTTTTATCATTATTAGAATAAATTGAATTAGGGTTTGAACATATTTGTTTTTGTAATTCTTTTTGGACAATAACATAATTAGTTATATTAGACATATATAATTTTAGATCAGAGAAAATATTGTTACAGCTTATAACATATGAGTTCTGAACATTATCATATAAAATTTTAACAATTATTTGATTTTGATCTTTACAAAGAGAAAAAGTTAATTGATTATAATTAGGTTGATTAAAGCTAACAATTTTATTATTTGAAATATTTTGTTTAAGTTCTAATTTCTGAGTTAAATTAAACTTATTTTTTATATTTTGTTTTAATTTAATATTTAGACTTATGTCCATGTTCTTTACATTTTCAGCATATGGTTTTTGATAAATTCTTTTGTGGAGATTTTTTGTCTATGTTAGATGGATTGAGTTCTTTTGTTATCGTAGGATAAGGTATTAAAGAGTTTTATTCTTTAATATTTTCTTCTTTAATGTTGATCGATTGTGATTGAGAGTATGAGGAGGATGATTCAATTTTAGTATTTTCTAAAAGAGTTGATAAATATTTACTATGTTTAGAATGGAGTTGATTTGTATCTTGTTTGGTACATTCTATAGGAGTTTCTTTTTGTTTATTTTAAATTGTATTAATTTGACTTATTTTTGTTGGAGCTTTAGATAAATTAATTATTTTTATGGTTAATTTATCTAAAAATGTTTTTTTTTTGTTGTGCAGAGGAAGAAAAGGTAACGTGCTCTATAATTGGTGAAGCAAATTATTCAATTTGATTAACAATGGATATTATTTTAGTAGGTCTTGACATAGGATGAATTAATGTTTCTAATGTAATTTCTTCTACTTCATCTTCTGAGTCTTCATCGTCTATTGGATTAAGAAGACGATCTAACCTAAGTTCTTCTTCACTCATTTTTTCATATTCTTCATTAATTTCATTTTCTTTACTGCCTAAGGTCGAGATCATATTTCTATTTGATTGATATTATTTGGTTTAGTTAAATTAATATTTTTATTATTTTTTGTAATATTGGATATATTAGTTTGAGAATTATTCTAAGTATTTTTATTTCTATAAATATTTCTTATATAGAGCATAAACCATTCAAAAAATGATAAATTCTGCTTAATTAAATTTATTATTTGTTTCCACGTACTTCAATATTCTTCTATTTGTTTAGTGGTAAAGGTTCTAAAAAATTAATTTCTAATACTATTATTTTTCTCTAACATAAATTTTTTTCTAAGTGCATCCATATCTGGAATAAATTTTTAGAATAGGGTTCAATATTCTTCTATCTGGTGATTGTGAGGTTGGTTGTGTAATAATTTTTAGAATAGGGTTCCTACTTTTAATATTTCTTGTATCATGGGAATACGTAGATTGATATCTAGTATTTGTGGATAATCTAGATGGTTCATAATCATTTCTAGGTGTTTTATAATCAGAAATAATTGACGGAGGTCTAGGAGGATTATAACTTAATGATCTAGGTAAATAATTTTATGGTTGACTAAAGTTAAAAATAATATTACCTTCAGATGTTTCAGTAATATTTATCAATTCTCTTCGAGTTATATGTCTAGGTGGTTGGGGAAGATTCACTTGCCTATCTTGTGGTAAAGTGATTTCATCCCATTTAAATAATTTTAGAGTAATAGTAGCTGCATATTCTACTTCTACTTGTAATACAATTGTCTCACCAAGTAGAGTCTGGATAAGACATCTTGGATTAAATTGACTGGTAAGTAATTTAAAATAAATTCGATAAAGGATTAAAAATCCTCTTCGGTCTTCCTGTTGGGCTAAACCAAGAAGATGAACATTAAGAACTAAAGTATTAAGAATAGTTGGTCATGAAGATCAACTGTAAAGTTTGGTGTACAACTAAAATAAATTGGTCCATTACATAAATTAGATTGCACTATTGCAAGTAAAGAATCTTTATATTTTAATAACATTATATCTCTTAAACATAATAAAACTGGTGTATCAATTCTTAGTTTGGTTAAAGGTTTAATTACTATTTGAATTAATCCATAGTAGATGTAAGTATAGCCTTAATTTTTAAACCTGTCAATTGATAAGGAATATAATAATTTTATTTCTTCGTACTTATTTTTTATAGAAATTATTTATTCATAATCTTTGATGAAAAAAGCAGTTTTAAAATCAAAAGTGCCTATCTGATATATTTCTTCCATGTGTTGTGTGGGCAAAGTCTAGCAAGAGTAATTACAACCATTACTTGGTATAATCAGTGCTTTCTAGTGTTTGTTGTTGTACTCTAGTTCGAAGTACTACCCCTGAACATTCGTCTTAGTCTCGAAGCCATTTTCAAGATTTTCTACCAATGATGCATAAAACTATCTTTTCTACAAATGATGCATAAATCTACCGTTCCTACAGATGATGCAGAACCTATCTTGCAAACTTAGTGAAACAGGAACACCCCCGACAAAATCGCCCTTTTATCATCACAGCGGTACTTACAACACATCAGTTCAAAGGCTTAACATTTCCTATCGTTTCCAAAGCAATTCATGCAAATGCAAGTGATCATGCCTTACACAAGTGTAGAAAAAGTGATCATGCCTTACATAAATGCAAAAAAGTAGCGTATATGCCTTACACCAGGTAGAAAAATCGAGCTTGGCTCTGATACCAAACTCGGATGCAGGATCGTATTTCAAAATTGAAAGTACAAAATAACACTTAAACTAGAGAAGAATAGAGATTATACCAGATAAGGCTGAATTAAACTGCTGGACTTTGATTGATGAATTTGTTTACATACTTTGGAGTTGGTACAAAGAAAAGAAATTTAACAAAGAAAGGAAAGGAAAAATTTATAGGGAAAGAAAATAAAAGTAGAAGGGTTAAGCTTTGTAAGCTCTCGTTCGAAGTTCTAACTCCTAACTTCTAAATCCTAAATCCTAAATCCGGCCTTCAACTGAAGGAGAAAGGGCTTTAAATAGATGTCTTGGGTAAATTTGCATCGTTGATTGTTGAATTAATCAGCACCGTTGATAATTAGCATCATGATTGTTAAGAATCAATTCTGTTATATGTCATTGTCCGTAGTCGTTGTCAGGAATCAATTCTGGTTTATGTCATCTTCAGGAATCAATTTTGTTATCGTTCAATTTGATGAATATAGTGCTTGCATAGTATCTGTATAGTATCAGCATAGTATCGTTTTAAAATTTTGCGTTTTATGTTAGAATTGCCTTTTGACTTTGTTGCCACTTTGTTACGTTGCTGCTCCTGGTTATAATTGTGACAGATAAATATATATTCTGTTGCATAGCCCCAAATAGTGAATGGTACTGCAGAGTAAGATGGTTCTTCTGAAAATATGACTTGATATGGAATATTTTTGTAGCATCCATCTGTTCATGAAGAGTATTTCTGTCATGAGGAGTTCTTCCATTCATAGACTATTTGTTCAGAATTAATTGATCATCTAATTTTTTGGCATTGGCTGTTGATGTCATAATGGTGTAATTCTCAAATAATGTTGTCAAATCTTGCATATTTTGCCCAATTGCTGAGGATAAATTAGGATAGTACCATGTACCTGCAAATTAATACATATGTTAGGATTTTTTTTTATCTATCCATTCCGAGATGGACTGGATCTTGGTATCCATTCAGAAATTGAATGGATCTTGAGCATAGCCTGCTACATATGGAGGAGGTTTTGGGCTAGCCGTTCTTGCTTGTGATTGAGTAAATGAATTTGATGCTGGATCATCATCTGATATATCAGCCCATTGAGTTTTAAAGTCTTGGGCTTGCTTGGAGAGTTGTTGCTGTATTTGGGCTATCTGGATCATCATTGTATCTAATTGGACCTTCTGGGCTTCTATTTACTTGGTAGTTTTAGTAGATCTTTTGGAGGAGACAGATAAAGTTGGAGATCTAATACTGTGAAGACTTCTTGGTTTTGCTTTAGACGTACTGGGTCTAGCTGGGGATTCTGGAATATAATAGTTTGGTGTAGATAGAATTTTTGAGACTATTATAGTTTGGCCTAAGGCTTGGGTTTTCTTGTAATCAGCATCTATCTGTGTGTAATTTATCAGGATATAATCAAACTTATCCCACCATTTGATTCTGAATTCTCGAGCAATTGAGAGAGGCATATCTTGAATCATCAATGGTAGATCTTCATAGTACTGATGACAAATAAAGTGCCATGACATAATCCATGGAAGTTCATAATCAATATGAAAATAAATTATTCTGTGTGGTAAAATAATCTCATTGTGTAATTCTTCATAATGCATCCTTGCATTATTGACACTGCTTGGATAGAGAGCTAGTAACGAGCCAAAATAAATCCACCATTCTGTGAACCATACTGGTAATAATTTTGGACATATTTTATCAAATCATATAAACCAATAATGAGTATAAGACCTGAGGTAAAAAGTATTATACCATGCTTCTTTGTAATCTTGATAATTGTATCCTTTTGGTTAAAAATGGACTGAAAAATGTTTAATATCCTAAGGGGTAAGTTCAATATCTTAGGAAAATTTAATGTGTTTAATTTTGATAGTAGAAAAGGCAATGGTATTATCTCTAGGATTGCAGTAATGTTTGATTTCAACAGAACCAGAATCAATTAAGATTAATTCATAGTACTGTTGGGTTTTAGAAATATCTGTATGCAGGATCGTATTTTAAAATTAAAATCGTAAGTACAAACACATAGAAAATAGAAAAGAACAGGATTATACCAGAATAAGGCAAAATTAACCTGCTGGACTTTGATTGAAGAAGTTGATTACATCCTCTGACAGGTGATACAACGAAAGTTGAGGAAAATGAAGAAAATAAAATTTACAAGGAAAGAAAATAAGAAAGGCTTGGGGGAGATTTTGATTGAAGCTTTTCTAAGCTTTTGTTTAAGCTTGGCTTCAGGTTCTCTGAACTCTGCCTTCAACTTGAGACGAGCAGGGCTTTAAATAGAAGTTTGATATGAATCTGCGCCGTTGATTGTTGCAATAATTGAGTATAACTAAATCGTTGATTATCAGCTGCATAATTGTCAGGAATCTATTCTATTTTGTGTCATGCCATCATAATGGCGACGTTGTCTTCAAATAAAGTCAAAAGGCATCTGAGGAGTAAGATGGTTCTAGTAGTTGTCGTTGGTCACTTTGATGAATAGTATCGTATAGTGATTGTATAGTGTCTGCATAGTATTGCATAGTAATTACTTTGACTTTTTATGTATATAATTGGTGAGTAACATTTCTGAGATTTTTGTGCATGCATAATTGGGGTTTTGTCTGCTTTTTTACATATATAATTGAGGATCGTCGGAGGTTTTTTTTAACAACGAAACGTACTAGTAAAAGAAAAAATGTGAACACGAGAAGTACAGAAGAGGGGTGTATCCCATGTACCAAATAAATGATGTGGGCTAAGATATTGGGCTGGTATATGGGTTAATAAATTATATCGGTAAAGAGAATGGGCTGTGGTGAAAATAAGCCAATAGCCATTGATAAGAAATCCAGTAAGAATGGGATTGGATTCCTGAAGAATAAGGTTTTTGACTGGTTTGTTAAAAATTTGAATCCATAAAGACTGTTTGAGGATCCAAATACTAATACTTTGTTGTGGCGTAATTTTTATAAGGGCAATAGTAGGTGTATGGGAAAAATGTGATTGCCATTTGTATATATAAAGGTCATAACTGCTCCAATCTGAAGAGTCCCATGTTAGCTATGGTAGTTTAATATCCCATGTTGTTCCTTCGGTTAACTTGAGA
>JAOVVI020011678.1:0-10681 GCA_028571085.2 Nepenthes alata | reverse complement strand
CACCCTCCACCGGGCGCACCTCATAGCTGCCCCTTTGTCGGGCGCATTTAAGGAACTCAAGCCTCCCAATACATCCCTCTCACACTCCTCTCATCGTTGTAACTTTACATTCTCACCATGTTTACCTTTAAACATACATTCCTCCATTTATTGCGGAAGACTTATGGCTTGAGCGTCAAAGTGTCAACGGGGGATAGCCCCCCATTGTCCTCTGACCTCTTATTTGTGGTTTATGTTGTGCAGGTTTTAGATTATTAGTGACGAAGACCGGACTCTAACATTCTCTTACATCATCTCATCTTTCCATCCATTGAAAAATATTTTTAACTTGAATATTAGATGATAAATTAGGGAGAGTCCCACCACTCATCTAACATCTTTTTTATTTGTTATATTATATAGGGCCTAAATTATTAGATATGGAAACCAAACTTGTCTCAATTTAACTCAATGTGAAAGATCAGGTAACTCATTAATTTATAAAATAATTTAAATTTGGGAACGTATCATCCTACCTTTATTAATTTTTTTCATCTTATTATTTTATTTTTTTATAATTATAAAAAAAATTATTGATTTATATGTCATTGACAGTAGATATTGATGCGTCATAGATCCAAACCTCGAACAGATTCGAGTCAATTCGGTTGTCTGAGTCCAGCTCCGTCCACTAAGACTTGACGAACTAGAGGTCAGGTGACGTTGGAAGGTTATCCCACCGTAAATATTCTAACGCTCAAGTAAACAAATAGTTTTCAAATTAATATGATAAAAATAAAGAATGTAAGAAAATACAGTGAGTGTTTGAGATGAGTGAATGCTCCTGTTGAGAGAGACTTTGTTAGTTCGTGAGGAGCACTGGCTCTATGTATTGTATTCGTTGGGAACATAATGGCAAAGAGAGATATAGTATTTGTAGTTTGAAGCGTGTGAGTTTATTGTGGGCGAATGAAGGTGTGCCTTGGAGTGAGGACTCCATAGCCTTTTATAGGCACTGATTTGGGTTGTCTTCCTTATGCAGAAGGGCTTGATTCCCGCACTCTGTTGGGATTCATGCCTTTTCCGGCGTGAAACCTTTATAATTGTAACGGTCACTGGATTGACTATCTTTCTTCTACATTTTATAACCGTTAGGATTTTTAGCAGACAGTAAAGGGATTCTGACACCTTCCTTTAGGGATGCGCATTAAATCTGCTAAAGACCATTGCCATTGAGCTTGCCTTCTGTGAAGGGCGCTAAATCTGGGGAGAAGATCGTTACTGGTCGATGACGATCGCATGGACCAAACTAGGGTTGCCTACTCGAGGCCATGTCTAAAGATGGCCTACTGGTCATGCTTTAGGTCAAAGGAAGTGTTGATCGTCTTACATAATTTTAGTCAACTGAAGAATTGACCGTTTTGTGCCCAAGCGGGCCGTCCTATTCTTGGGCTTTTTCTGACTCTTTGGTGTTTCGACCGGTCAACGGTAATTGTTGACCGTCCAGGCGCTAATGGGTCATTATGAATTTGGGTCATTTCTCCTTTTTGTCCCAGCCCACTACTGGCGTACCCATCACTTGCCCCTCATACTGGTGGCCTAGAACTCACGCCTCTAATATGTTCAAGATGGGACAAGAGTGGCTGGGTTATCCGCCTGGTGAGGAAACTGGCAAAAACTCTTAGTCCGTTGATCATGCCGCGTGCAATCGCTGATCGTAAAGCCAAGATCTGGAAAACTGGGTTAGAAGTTTTTTGATTGGAGACGTTGACTGTCTAGGCTAAAATTCGGGGAACTAGCTAAAAGAGGCATTAACCGAATTCATTGACCATTTAGGCCAAAATCTGGCGATCTAGCTGAATGAAGTGTTGATCAGATTCATTGACCGTTTAGGCCAAAATTTCAAGAACTGGCAGAAGGAAGCGTTGACCGGATTCATTAACCGTCTAGGACAACATTTGAAGAACTGGCTGAAGGAGGCGTTGACCTGATTCATTGACCGGATAGGCTAAAATCTGAAGAACTTGTTGAATGAGGCATTGACCGAATTCATTGACCGTCTAGGCTAAAATCCAGAGAACTTGCTGAATGAGGTATTGACCGGATTTGTTGACCGTCCAGGCCAAAATTTGGAGAATTGGTTGAAGGAGGTGTTGATCGTTGAAGCCAAAATCCAGAGAACTGGCTGAAGGAGGTGTTGACCAGATTCGTTAACCGTCTAAGCCATAATTCAGAGAACTGTGGGAGTTAAAGTGAGGCACCATCATGCTACCAGACTGCCAGTCCAAAAGTTGGCCACGTGTCTGTATGCAGCGAATTTACGATCCTGATAATTAATACGCCAGAGGATCCGTTTCGAGTGCACACATTCAGGAAATGACACGTGTTAGCAATGATGGGTGCCTGTTTACGTGACAGTTCACATTCTCCGGTGTTCACGCTCCTTTAAGTTATTCATCCATTACTTTTCAAACTTCCCATGCTTTCATCCGACTTTTCTTCCTGAAAAATTCTAAGTGTTGTGCCATTTTTCTTCTCGCTTCCATTCCCATGGCCCCTTCTGTTATGGAGATCGCTTCTATGCTCACACCTGGTGAGGTTAGAGAGTTATATGTGGAGTTTAACATTCCACAACAGATCATTCTAGTGATACCCGGTGAGTTTGATAGAGCGTGTTTTCCTCTTGAGGGTTACATCATGGTAAACGAGGCTCATCTGACGAGTGGTCTTCATCTCCTAGTTCCTTAGAAACTTCTTGACATCCTCACTATCCTTCAGGTGCCTGTCGCACGGTTTCATGCTAATATCATGCGATATATTTGCCCTTTATGCATTTTCCTATGCCATCACTCTCGTATGATGATAGTAGATGCCGTTAGGGTGATGTTTTGCTTCACTCAGAGTGGGCACTGGATTTCTTTGTCCCCTAGAGACCTTGCGATCAATCAAGCCATCTACAACGCTTTGAAGAATTGAAAGAATCGCTTCTTCTTCGTCTGCGTCACTAAGAGGTGGCCCTTCTCTCGAGATTGGGGAAATGTTCCAAATTCCTTCAGCGGGATTCCAACGAAGGTGGAGATCACCGCTATAATAAAGCTATTGGAGCTTGTGAGGGAGAACCCCGATGAGTTTAGGAGAGACCACTTGGTTTCTCGAGAGGGGACCAATAGAACACATTGAGGACCTCCCACTCTAGTCCAAAAGTTTTGGACTATGCCGCCGGTGGCCTCTCAGAGGAAAAGGAAAGCTGGAGGCATGATTGTTGGTGACGCTGGTGCACCTTCTGCTGACCCCGCTCCCACCCGTCAAAAGCAAAAGAGAACGGTGGAGTCTTCTTCATCCTCCTCTGGGCTAGATTACGTGGCAGTTGTGCACCTTGCAAGAGTGGTTGGCCGCTTATGAGTTTACGCTAAACTGGCTCTAGAGGTGTACGATGCCATTTTGCAATCCGGGGCAAGCAGCACCATTGTTATGGCACAACCTACGTTGGCAGAACCGGTGCCAAAACCGCAACATGAGCCAAAGGAGCTGGCTTTCGAGCTACCAGCTAAGATGTTGGAGCTAGCTGGTGAGCTACGAGATGAGTAGTTGGAGTCATTTGCAGGGCTGCTGGAGCCAGCTGGTGAGCCACGGGAGCCATCTGCAGAGCCGCGGGCTGAGCTGCTTGAGCCAGCATTTAAGCTGCCAACTGAGCTACTGGAGCCAGCTGTTGAGCCGCTAGTTGTGGAGCTATAGACTGTGCTACAGGAGTCGATTTTGGAGCCACACAATACGCCAGAGGAGCCAGCCACCGGAGAGCCTGTTGAGTGAGAGGACTCTATGACAGAGTTGTTGGAGGAGTCCATGGTGGAGGCCGCTACTGTGTCTATTTAGGAGGTTGCTGTATCCCGTCCTCCATCGCCAGCGCCTAGGTCTCGTAGCAAGCAAGCGAGGCCGGAGTGCCGAGTCTGGTAGGTAAATCCTCATAACTCTCCTTCTCCTTTTCCTTTCCATTGTTGTTACTTGATGTGTTTGGCCTTTGCAGGAGGAGAAAGTCATAGGCGCAGTTAGCAAGGTGCCGCGTCAAGGGACCTGGTGATCTCTGACAAGGATAAGGAGATCAGTTGGTTCGAGAAGGAGATGGAGTTGCAGAGAGCGGAGCACCAGGAGGATACAACCGCTCTCAAATCCGTGTTGTCTGGTATGGAAGCGAAGAATGTCAGACTGAAAGAGGAGAACATCCAGCTAAGAGAGGCTGTGCTGCCAAGCCTGGAAGAGGAGAATACCGACTAAAGGAGGAGAGCATCCTACCGAGAGAGAAAAATGATCAGGCGGTGAGGTGTATCGATCAACTCGCGGGACAGATGACATCACTAAAGAACAAGTTGACTACTTCTATACGCCCCCATGAGGTCTCCGATATGCTAGTGGCACAGTTGTGGAAAGGTGTCAACCTTTACCGGTGTATTGCACGGTTGGTTGACCCCAACTTTCCAGTGGAGTATCTTTACCCATTGAACCGTTCTACCCAACGTCGAGAGAGCCTCGTGAGATAGTCCCAGTGTGGTCAGGGGTCACCCCCTTCTCATCCTAGGAGCTAAACTCATCCGTAGATTTTGTACTCTTTTCTTTTTAAAATTGTTATAATTGTACATATTTAATCAATAAAATGAGCATTTTACTAATGTTCTGCGTTCTCACATTTGTCGCTATTTTTCAATTACTTGTCGCTGTGTTGGCCGGCCGACTTGGTCTGTTACACACAAGTTGGCCGTCCACCTTCCTTGAGACGTTTGTGCCACTCTTTGTTGGACTTAAGTCCTAAAGAAGACATCAAGGTGAATCGTGATTTTGGGTCAAGCCTGTTCTATACTTGTACGTGAGTAGAGGCTTAGCGATTCTACCAAAGTGTGAACTTGGGCGTCCGGCTTTTGAACGGAGCACTTCTACTCTTGTCGACCATCGTTGAATGTCACACTATCTCCTTGAATAGGAGGTCATCACGTGTGCTATTTAAGCCTCCTAAAATTTTGACTGTGAATGGGCCACTTAGATGAACAAGGTTTAATTTGACCGTTAATGGCTTCCTGGATGATTAGGGTTTTATTACAACTACTTATGGGTCTCCTGGATGACAATGGTTTAGCTTCGACCGCTTACAGGCCACCTGAATGACCAGGATTTAGTTATGACCGCTCATGGGTTACCTGGATGACTAGAATTTTGTTACGAGTAGGTAGAAGTCCACCCAACTTAGGAGCAGTCTAGGTCGTGTAACCCTACAAGCATACACACATGCATATGAAATAGAAAAAAGACACGGAACAAATAAGAAAAAATATATTCTTTTATTAATGATAAACAATATGTGTAAGCATACATATGGATAGCCTACCTGTGCCTTTATTGGAAGTAGCGCTTGAGGTGGACCGCATTTCTTGTCCGTGGAACCAACTTATCATTTTGGGTCCAGAGTTTATATGCTCCATTTCGCAGGACGGCGGAGATTAGGAAAGGGCCATCCAATTTGTGAAAAGTTTATTCCAGTTGGTAGTCTTATCCATAATTTTGATACTTCACAAGACCAAGTCTCCAACTTCAAAGTGCCGTACTTTTACCTTCTTATTGTAATAGTGTGTGACTCGTTGTTGGTAGGCCGTTGTCTGTAGCTTAGTAGCGTTGTGGGCTTCCTCCAACAAGTCTAGGTGTTCCCGAATTTTCTGTGAATTACCTTGCGGGTCGAAGAACTTGACCCTAAGACTCGGAAGTCCAATCTCAACAGGAATTACTACTTCAGTCCCGTAGTAGCGACTGAAAGGCATGTCATGAGTCGGTCCCTTTTGAGTCATCCGGTAAAACCATAGGACGGAGGGCAGTTTATCGACCCAAGAGCCCCCTGTGTCCTCCAACTTGGTCTTCAGACCGTGGAGTAGCGTGAGGTTTGTGACCTCCACTTGTCCATGGCTTATGGGTATGCCACCGAAGTATAGACCAATCTGATACCTAGACTGGTGCAATACTTGATGAAGTATTTTTTGGGGAATTGGGTTCCGTTGTTAGTCACTATGAGCTCAAAAATGCCAAATCTGCTGATTATACTCTAGCGAATGAATTCTAAAGCATTGTGCTCGGTGATCTTCGCCAGTGGGGCGGTTTTCACCCACTTGGTGAAATAGTTGATGCCCGTAATGTTAAATTTCCTTTACCCAATAGCAATGAGAAATGAGTCGAGAATATCGATACCCCATTGCACGATAGGCCCAGCAGCGTGAAGAGTCCTCAACTCAGCGGGCAGCCGATAATTTTTACACTTCTTCACAAAGGTGACAGCACTTTTCTTCATTATTGGCCAGTAATTTCCCTGGCACTTAATTTTGAACGCTATATTTTTGTTGCTAATATGCGACCCATAGATCCCAATGTGGATCTCACTCAAGGCGTAGTCTTCCTCCTCAGGAGTCAAGCACCTAAGGTATAGAATCGAGTAGCCATGGTAATATAACCATCCATCGACCACAGTGTACCAGCCGACTATCTTCTTGATGCACTTAGCTTCGTCCGCGTTATCTGGCTGTGTTTCAACAGGCAGGTATCTCTGGTAAGGTGTCATCTAGCTTGCCGTATCAGAGATTTTCATTGCTTCCTATTCCTCTGTACTAAGAGAGCTTAGGACCTCCAGTGTGTCCCTCGAATACTGTTCTAGGTTTTCAGCCATTGTTGCCTTGACAAATTGGTCGGCCTTCAATTCTCTGTTTGGGGTACGTGGACCAGGGTCACCTTGTCAAATCTCTGGCTGGCTTCCTTCACCTTGGCCAAGTATTTGGCTGAGGGTTGTATTCCTTAAAACTCTCGTTTACCTAGTCAACGACCAGCTAAGAGTAGCTGTAGACGGTCAATCATCTGGCGGAGCACTCTTTTGCTAATGTTAGCCCAGCTAACAAGGTTTCGTACTTAGAAATGCTGTTGGTGGCCAAAAAGTTGAGTATAAGGGAGTACTTCACCTTAAACCCATCATGGGTCCTTAGGACCACTCTGGCACTACTGCCTAAGTCCGTAGACAATTCGTCCTCATTGAGAACCCACTCTGGCTCTTCCCCGTGTAATCTTGCATCCTTGGTGGGATGTTCATCAGGAATTGGTAACGTGGTCATGAAGAAAAAGTCGGCGAGAGCCTGCCCCTTGATGGCTGACCTAGCCTGAAATTCAATGTCGAATTCTCATAATTCGATGGTCCACTTTACCATTCATTCAAAAATATCGGGTTTCTGCAGCATACTCTTCAGAGGCTGGTTGGTTAGGACTTCCACGCGATGATCCTATAAGTAAGGCCTCAATTTTTTGGAGGAGAAGACAAGCACCAAGGCCAACTTTTCTACATGTGGATAGCGCGTCTCTTCGCCGGTCAGTGTCTTGCTCACATAGTAGATCAGTCACAAAGAGTCTGAGTCTTGACGTATGAGGACAGAGTTGAGAGCCACCTCTGATACCGCCAGGTAGAGGTATAACACATCTCCGTCCTTGGGAGACGTCAACAACGACGGACTAGCCAGGTATTGTTTTAATATGTCAAAACATGTATGGTATTCTACAGTCCATTGGAATCCATTTAATTTTGTTCCCCTTAGAGCCTTGATGAAGGTCTAGTACTTGTCTCCTAACTTGGCCAAGAAGCGAGACAAGGCGGTCAGTCGTCCGATTAGCCTTTGGACATCTCTGACACTTCACAGTGGAGTCATATCCATGAGAGCCTTGATCTTCTCCCAGTTTACCTTGATCCCTCATTGAGAGACAATGAAACCCAAGAACTTCCCTAAGGATACTCCGAAGATACACTTAGAAGGACTCAACTTCATTTGATGCGCACAAAGCATCTCAAAGGATTTAGCCAGATCGCGAATATGATCGTTGGTAGTCTTACTCTTGACGAGTATGTCATCGGCGTACACCTCCATATTACGGCCAATCTGCTTTTCAAATATCTTGTTCATAAACCGCTCGTAAGTGGCACCCACGTTCTTTAGACCAAAGGGTATCACCTTATAACAGTAAGTGCCTTAGTTTGTCATGAACAAAATGTGTTCATTGTCCTCTAGCTCATTCGGACCTGGTTATATCCTGAGTACACGTCCATGAACTTTAGTAGCTTTTGTTCGAATGTTGAGTTCACCAACAAATCGATCTTGGTAAATGGAAGCAGTCTTTTGGGCAGTCCTTGTTAACATCAGTTGAATCAACGGACATTCACCATTTTCCATTACTTTTCTTTACCATGACAATATTGGAGAGATAATCTGGGTATCAGACTTCTCTGATGAAGTCAGCGTCCAACAGCTTCTTTATCTCCTCCGGGATGACGATTAACTTCTTCATGGTGTGGTTCCTCTACTTCTGCCTGATGGGTTTATGGCCGATATCGAGGCCCCGCTTGTGGACCATTACTTCAGCAGGAATCCTAGGCATGTTAGCAGGGGCCCACGTGAAGACGTCAGCATTTTGTTGTAAGATTGTGACTAGCTCATCGCAGTGTCCCGGTGAGTAAGCCTCCGATCTGTAAACACCTCTCTAGGTCTTTCAGATTTAGTGGGATAAGATCGGTTGTTTCACCAGATTGTGCTTGTTGTAGGGTTACTTCGTCTCGATGGTCAGGCTCTCTTACTACCTTTACGCTGCAACTTGGAGCAATCTAGCACATTTAGCATATCCTCCCAATAACTTGGTCACCTAACACTTCACTAATACCACATGCTATTGGGAGTTTCATCTTGACGTACGGTATTGAAGTGACAGCTCAGAACGCCATCAAGCATGGGCAGCCTGCAATTGCGTTGTACACGAAAGGTAGGTCGACGACCAAAAATATGAGTGTATGACTCACCGATCTTGGGTACGTATCCAAAGTGACCTCTAACCAGATTATTCCTTGGACGACCACTTGTTCATTGTCAAGGCCATAAAGTGAGCCTTCGACAGGTTTCAACTGATTCCTTTTTAAACCATATTTAAAAAACGTATCAAGGTAAAGCAAATTATGGGAACTTCAATTATCAACAAAAACTCAATTTAGGTGGTAGTCGATACTACCGTCTGAAATGAGCACGGATATAATAAGAGGATCTGCAAGGGGGAGATTACATGGCTCAGGTCATCATTGCTAAAACTAATAATGTTGTCTTTTGTGAGCTGTTTCTTCCACCTTGCCTGCTGCTCCTTGTGATCTGTCAGGGTCTTAGCCTGTTGGGTTTTAATTATATTGACCACTCCAATCGTGACCCGGTTCTGTGGTTGGGAATGTTCTGGTTCTTTCCCTCCAGAGGTGTTGGAGCCCTACCCAGGGTTCCCGACGAACCTGGTGAGGTGGCCCCTCCAGATGAGCTTCTCGATTTTCTGCTGAAGTATCTTGCAATTTTTCGTGCAGTGTCTGAGAGATTGATGAAAATCACAGTACTTGGATGGATTTTCTCCCTCCACTTTCTTAAGTAGTTTTGGCTAATTAAGGAACTTTTCTCCACGGATCTGCATGAGGATATTGGAGCGCATGTCGGTTAGGGGTGTCGGGTTGATAGGCCTGTAGTCCCTCCTTTCTGGTGCTACATCCCTGTGTTTCTTTCGTTGGAAGTGGTCTCCGCCGTTGTGCTTCCTCTTTCCCACAATTGGAAAAGAGCCAGGCTATTCGGTCCACTCGGGACGCTTAGCCTCGTTAGCTTTCTTTGCTGCTGTGTAGGCCCTTGTGATATATTCTGCCTCTTGGCAGGTCAGTGGATTCTTATGCGATAGGTGCCTAAAGAAGTCCTCACACATTAAGGTAGAGATTAAACTGCAAAGTTTCATATCCTTTGTGAGCCTAAGGATTCTTCCCGCCTCCGTCATAAAGCGATTCAGGAACTTTCACATATTCTCTCCTTGCTTCTACTTTATGTGGGAGAGGTGACAAGGGTACTTCTCTTCTCGACGACTGGAGGCGTACTGAGCCAAGAAGATGTCAGAGAGCTCTCAAAATTGAATCTGATGGGAGATGATGGAACCAGATGCAGACGTCCCCCTTCTGTGTAAGAGGGAAGCAGCGACACATGGCTACAATATCCAACCCTTGTAGATTTAGATGGGTGCAAAAATGATTGAGGTGATCTATAGGATCAACGCTCCCATCGTAAGAGTCAAGAGTTGGCATCTTGGAATTGGTCGGCAATGGATGGTTTAAGATTTGTGTCGTGAAAGGAGATCTGTTCAGATCCATGTCGTGTTCATCATCTTTGAGTACACGTTTCAGGATCTTCTCCACCCGCAAATCCCTGGGGATGGCGTTGCCAATTGTTTTGGAGTTGAGGTAGGTTCTCAACTCTGTCCTTTCTCTGACGTGGCGAGTAGTCGGCCGGCTACTGCCACCAGTGGATCTAACGATCCTAGAGGCTCCCTCCTAAGCCAGAGTGGAGGCATCCACCCGAGATTATCGGGGATTCTACAGTTCTAGACTCTCCTCCGGAGTCCTGCTGCCTGGACGTTCTTCGAGCCTTGAATGGCTCTAGGCGTGCAAGGCCTCCGGAGCTTGAGTGTTGGCCGGCCTCTTGATCTTCTTGGCCAGTTTCTTCTTCTTCTTCTATCCTCCTCTCTTGGCGGCCGGTGTAGGGAAAGTTGTTGTGACGGAACGGATTTTTTTTTTTTGTCTTCCGTCGACGACCTCCCAGAACTGATGTCAAGATTTCATGACCCGGTTTGAGCCGATCGT
>JAOVVI020011677.1:0-12102 GCA_028571085.2 Nepenthes alata | reverse complement strand
TACTCACACAACGCCCACAACGACAACTAAGACAGACATATAATTCTTTGTTCTCTGCTGACACTCGAAAAATTCAAGGCGAACAAACGTGCTTCTAATGGCCGTTTACTGCTTCATCACCATCCAGATTCAAGAAGACGGATTTGCCTCTTTTTCATTTGAAAATCCACACACTCTTGCACTCTCTCTTTCAATTCTCAATTTCAATAACCTTCTCAGATTTTGAAGGTTGTTTACTGACTTGAGTGTCGGATTATTTTCGGTGGGACAACTTTCGCTGACACACTGACCTCCTGTTCGTTTTAGTGGTGTGCAGGATCCAAATTCAATGAATGGAGCCGAAATCAGGACAAGCGGATTAGTCCAAATTTATTCAAAATTCGGATCCAACGACGCATTAAAAATTAACAAAATTATACAAGTATATAATAAGATTGAATTAAATTAAATGATATAATAGAAAATTAAATTAGATTAAATTAAATTAAAAAAATTACAAAGGGCAGCCTTAATATGAGCCAGTGTTATCGTCCTTCTCTCGTTTCAGCTTTTCTTTACCAGTCATCTGAAGTTTGATTTGCCAAATCTCTTGCTTTTCTTGATGTTCTAAGTAAAGGACAACAAGGGCAGCTGTGTCCTCGAGATTAGGGCAACACATATTACCATATCCATCTAAAAATAAATAAATAAATAAATATTATTTATTAAGTTAAAATTTTTAAAAAAATAAAAATAAAATCTTTTTTATTAAAAAAAATCCATGAAATTGATTCCAAAGTTAAATTCAAAAAATAATGTTCTTTTGAACAGAGCTACATGTTGCAGCTTCTTTTTTTTTTTTTAATATTTTAACGTAAAAAATAAATATTTTTTTTAAAAAAAAGCAAATGCACCACATTGAATTTTTTTATAACTGCAAAAAATTACACATAAATATTCAATATTTAAACTTAAATTTTTATTAATTATGTTAAAAATTTGATTAATTCCACCAAATTTTTTTATTAACTACTAAAATAAATCAAAATTCACCCTTTTTTAAATAAAAAATAAGTAAATTTGCGGAATTCCGAAACTACCCCTGCACGTACCATCTGGCTAGCAAGAATTATAAATATGCTAATTGCGAAAGCACGTTTCTGCATAAACTCTACTAGGGTACGGTGGCGATGGCGACGAGTTATACGGAGACGTTCGGAGTGAAGATATGGAGGAATCCGGCTGAATCCATGCTGACTGAACTGGAGGTGCTTAAATGGAACAAGTGGGGATGCGATCCTTCGAAGTTCCCATGGAGTTTTGATTCCGGCAGTGAGAAAATGTACTTTCTCAAGGGCAAAGTGAAGGTCTACTGTGAAGGGCACGAAGGGTATTTTGTGATTGGAGCTGGTGATCTTGTGGAGTTCCCTAAAGGAATGTCCGTCGAATGGGACGTCGTCGAAGCTATGGAGAAGCACTACCTTGTGGAAGATCAGTAGCGATTGAAGTTCTATCGTTGTTTTTCGTTTTCTATGCCTATGTGGAAGTACCGTAATCGATGAATTAATAAATACGTTTTTGAATTTGGTAAAGTTATAGGGCTTTAGATCTCTGTTTCTAAATTAGGGTTTTGATCGGAATCATTTTTGCGAAGAAAGAAGAATGGTTCAGTTCTGAATTTTGAATTTCGAATTGTTTGTTGTAGTAGGAGTCTGATTCAGAGCAGCGCAACGGTCTGAATCAATTCGATGGTTCAATCGAGAGCTGTCGGCTTCAAATCGGACCGTCCAATTTCGGACAGAAGTCCGACTGATGGATCCGAATTACAGTGACCCATTTGTCCTCCCAGGGGCAGGAATTGGAGTTTCTGGTTGCGGTTTGATCGACTGCTTTGTTTACTAAAACTGCCTTTTTTATTTTTTTATTTGTCATTAATTTTAATTTATCTTTTATAATATAAATTTATTTTCAAAAATCATTTTTTTCTATCACATTAAAATAATAGATTCTATATCAAATTTAAATTCTTATAAATAAATTAAATAATATTTTAAAATAAATTTTTTTTATTTTATCATTTTAATTTGAAATAATCAATTACGCCATTTAACAATATTATTATATTATTCAACAATATTATTTTCTCGTGACATTCCTAGTATATTAAATTTATATGTTGTGCTTTTCTAATAACATAGCTAAAAGGTTAATATATTATTTTAATTTATTATATTTATTATGGTATTTATCACCTTTGTGAAGTTCCTAATTAATAAATTTGACTATATTAATCTATTAATATATAATTAAGTTAAATTAGAATTTTATTATTAAGACTCAAAATTTAAATTATTTATTATATTGATAGGATTCAAGACCACGTTGAGACGCAAATATGAAAATTAAATGCTAACAAATAATTTAAAATTAAATAATAATTTAAATTATAGTATTTAGGTATCATATTTAAAAATGACTCTGAATATTAATAATTATAAGACTTTAAATTATACATTAAGAAAATATTTATATTAAAATTAGAATAATAAAAAATTATAATGATTTTTGAAGATTAAATATATATTTAGTTACTGAGAATAAAAATTTTATCTTTATATTATTTTTAGTAAAATATTTATTTTATTATTTATTTTTTTGACATAAAATAAATATTTTTTAAAAAATAGTTATATTTTTAACTTAAAAAATAAAAAATATCACAAATTTTTAGATATTTTTTATTTTTTATATGTAAATAATAGTTATTATTATTATTATTATTATTATAAATTTTTACTATATTTTTAATACTATTATTATATAATAAATATTAGAATTACAATCATATGTCTAGATTCATCAAATATTTCTCTAAATTTATTTTTATTTTTATTTCTTTTAATTTGAAAAACAGAAATCATGTATGAAAATCATACATAAGTATAAAAATTTACTCAATTTAAAAATATGAATTAAATAAATATTATTATCTATAAAATATATAAATTTATCAAATGTTATAATTTACTTAACCACTATCACACAGATCAACCAAAATTGTGCATAATGATAAAATAATCATCAAACATAAACTAATTCAAAATATAAGATTAACATAAATTTATGAATATTTTTCACCATCACACGTTATATATCGTAAATTATGGACATAAATCAATCAAAAAAATTTTATTATAGCAATTGTTAATTGATATAATCAGAAAAAAATTTGATAATTAAGATCATATTCTAATTACTACATGTAACAATTCTGTAATGTAATATAAATTTTAATTTTTAAGATTTTTATCATTATATTTATTCACTAATAAATTATGTGTAAAAATAAATTTACATACTTAAATTTATAGATATAAAACTTATACTTGCCAAAAAAATTTGCAAAATAAAAACCACACTGAAATTGTTTGTTTCAAAAATTGGGAGATGATTACTTTCTCTTTAAAATTTAATAAATTTTTTTTATAATCATTATTTATTCTACCAACCAAATATAAGAATAATAATTTTTAACTCTATTCTCATCCTATTCTATTCCCTGAAAATAATTATTCTATTCTCATATTATTTTATTTCAACAACCAAACGTACCGTTATGTTAACAAAGAAAACTATTTTTAAAATTATTAAAATGACACATCTTTTTATCAAAAGATGTGTCTTAAATAAATGTATAATTTCAAAAAAATTCTTTATAATAAATTATAAATAATTAATACATTCAATTCCTTCCTTGTATATATTTAGAAATCTTAATTGAATGCGTTGATAAGGGAATATAAAAAATTTTGATTTCTAAATTCAATCATTAAATATGGTAATTTGGACGAAAAACATACAAAAATATACATGAAATACCTTTTCATTCACATTTTGTACATTCTCTCCTACCAACGGCACACTTAAACAGGCATTGAGTTTGAAGGGAAGTATGATTGATTATATGCAGCTTCTAATCACACATTTGGTCAGATTGTTTTCTTATCTACTTCTTTTTCTCCTTTTCAAGCCTCGCTTTAGATCATAAGAAATTTACAAAAAAAAAAAAAAAGTTTAGCAAAACCGAACTCTGAAACAAAAAATATAAATAAAATTTTGAATCGATTCACCATTTCCCACTCACCAGAATAAAATATTTAAGAAAAATCCATTTCTTGAAAATGGAACTTCACGTTTCATATGGAATCCTACATTTTTTTGTGGTGGGAAAGCAATCCTTCAATACCCAGATTGTATGAACTGGATCTAATGAGAAACCAAATTCTATGGTAAATTTTGAATATATAGCATGAATTATCGTGAATGAAATTAGTGTTTCAGCTGCCATGCTGGTGAAAGTGCATCTACAAGAAATGATTTTAGTCCTTCTCATGAGATCTAATGTACTTTCAAAAGGAGAGAGAATTCAAGTCAAAACAGCCATGCATCCATCAAGACGACTCTGATTGATCCTGAGGATGCAAGTTCACAATCCATCAAATTCAAGGTAAAGAGCGCATACCTTCAGATGTGAGTCTAAATTATGGCAATTCAAGTACACCGACCCTCATCAAGGAAACTCAAATCATCCGTCTGTCGGCACCCCTGGAAGAGAATCCTGATCAGCACGATCTTTATAGGCGCGGGAAGGAGGGCCATTTGAGTCAGCCGCTGAGGATGATGAAACAGCTGGAGTCACGGCATTTGTGCGTGGAGATGTACTTGACCTGGCGCCATTGTTTACTGTAGTTGGCTTAGGGATGAGTCCCTGTTCCTCCATTGCTTCACGCGCTGCTTTCTCCTTCGATCTTTTGGCTCTTTCCAACACATCCTCCTGCATGAAGATCACAATTCAAGTTAACCATGATGTCTTTTTCGATGCAAACGGTAGGACCTGATCTCGTTGCACACCCCAGGCAAAGGACATGTAGCGGAATGACACCTACAACGGGACCATGGCAATAATGTCACTATCATCAAGCACTCTGACTCTTTGTCAAGCACAAGTGACAATCCTGTAGGCAACCTAGCCCCATAATTCTGTATAATGGTATCATCATCCTGTAGACAATCCCTTCTGCCTTAGAGGCTATTCCCTTGACCTCCAAAATCCATAAATAGGGTGGCAATCTTTGTTATCAGACCTGTGTGCACTACGAGCCCTCTGGCCCTCCGTCAGCAGTGCTCATTCGGTATTAGACCTCCATGGAACCTTGGAATATCCTTGCAACGTTCCGTGAGGCCTATTGTATCATTGGCTAGCTCCCTTGGTGCCATACGTAACCAGGACAATCCTTAGGGTGGTGGTGAGATTGACACCATATTCCCTATATAAAGGCTCTTGAGACTTCTATGGCTATTTCAAGAATAAATAGGAAAACCCCTAACTTTCAAAATGACGTATCTCCACCATAGAACAATGTGCTTGCTTCCAAGATCATCCATACTTAATGTTCCTAACTGAAACATGCTTCACGCCCCTTGGTGTTCAGGACCACCGCTTATATGGGCAAACAAACATGCTCACCCCACATCAGCATCAATATCAACAACGTCAATGCCCACGTTGACAATGTCCTTACCATTGTTAGCATTTGCCTAGACATTGCCCTCAACAGTGTCTTTGACATTGCCAGCATCACATCCACCGAGCCACAAGAAAACTTCATCATGCCCACACACAACTCAATGATTGTCAAGGCTTGTCAACACATCAACTTGAGCACTGCAACACCATATGTCCTTCCCCGAAAACAATTACATTAACATAACATCTAGATAGAAATACATATCAGAATTAAAAATCTAGCCAAACAGGAAAATCTTAATGGAACTGAAATATGAGGAAAGTTTCCCACAGCATTGTCATTTCATTTCAATGTGTGAAGTCCAAATTGCTGTAAAGCGCAAGATTTTTGCATAAACAGATTTTGTGTAAGATATGAATACCAAAAAATTATTTTAATGAGACTAAAATTTAAATTAATTGATAAATTTTTTAGATTAATTGCAAATTTGGGTAAAAAATTAAGTATTGAATCGAGGTAAGTTAGGTCAACTAGCGTTTGACGTGCGACTGACCCACGCATGAGCGTGTTTTGGATAGAATATACGCGTTTGAGGTGCATTCGAATAACAAATATGCGTGTTTGAACCCACATTTTGGCAACTAATGGACACTTGATAGGCGCTCGTGCATGGTATAGACTTAGCTTCAGCGCCATATCGATGCTTGATCAACGTACATGAGCTAATTTTCTATAAATAGCATTCTGCCTTATTTTGGTTTATTTTCAGTTGAGATTTGAGAGATGAAAGAAAAAGAGAAAGGGAAAAAAGAGGAGAAGAAATAAAGAAGGAGAAGGTGAAATAGCGGAGAAATTAAGCAATCTTTCGGTGAATCCGAGTGAAAGCAAGTGCATTTAAATCTTTTCTTACTTTTTTGCTGATCTTTTTTACAATTTTCTAAACATTTCTTATTTCAATACTCATACATGTGTTATTTTTTAAGTATATGTCACATAAATTATGTTCTAAGTGCTAAATTTCTATGAATGTTCTTTCATATTGTTAACTTTCACACTTAAGCCTTTGCATGTTAACAATTTATATACTATTATTTATGCATGTATCTAATTCAATATATGTTTCTGCATGCTTTTCATTTACAAGAAATTTATGAAATTATATAAACTATGTTGAGTTTTTGAAATTTCTGCATAAATGGTTTTGCATATTACTAAGTTACACATATAAGTTTCTACATGTCATATATTTGAAAGAAAAATTAATGAAAACTCTACTCTAGCTTTGATGAAAGTGCATGAGAAAAAAAAAATATTCATATATATATATGATACGTCCCTGGATCCAAACTTCGAACAGATTCGGACGATCCTTTCGTTATTGTTCCGGCTCCGTTCCCTGAGTTGGATCCTGCACACCACTAAGCAGAACAGGAGGTCAGCATGTCGGCGGGATGTAGTCCCACCGAAAATGCTCCAACGCTCAAATCAGTTAAGCAGTCTTCAAAGAAAGAAACTGAAAGATTTTTTGAGAGAAAAGAGGGAGAGATAGGGAGAGTGTTTGTCCCAGATGTAAGAGAGACGCAAGACCTTTCTTGAACCTGGGAGGTGGGAAGACAGTAAACAGCCGTGAGGGTTCGCTTGTTGCCTTGGGGGTTGATCGTGTTTCTGTTGGCAGTTTTCTCAGAGTTCAGTCTGGTTGAATGCGTAAAGAAAGCGTGAGTCTAAAAGCCTCAATGAAAGCGTCAATGAAAGCATACCCAGAATGATGATTCTAGGGTTTCTTTTATGGCTGAGAGGGTGATCTTCCTCCTTTGGAAGGAGCGATCTCCTCTGTCCACATTGGCTGGCTTGCCTTCTGGAGCAGATGCCAGTTGCCAAGGTGGGTGTGATAATTTCCTTGAGAGGCGGCCAATAGCTTTCCAAACCAGTCTCTTTCCTTTTGGAGTACCCCAGTTGGCAAGAAATTGAAAAAATCTGGCTCCTTCCTTATGTGAAGGGTGCCAATTTTGTCAATACCCTTTTTGGGCGCCAACTAGGATCGTGGAAGGTGCTTGGAAAGCTGTGGTTGGCCGTTTGATCAGTCGTGGGCCTAAATAGACCATGCCCGTTACTGTAGAAAGGCTTCTTTGGGCCCAATATGTAGGGTACGGACGATCAACGTCTGAGTTGACCGTTTGCGTGTGTGTGTTGGCCGCCTTCGTGGAGAATGAAGGGTGAGTCGCTTTTAGTCATCTGATGGGCTGTAGGCTAGGATGGAATAGGCCCATCACTGTAGTAAAGCCTCTTAGGGCCCAACATGCCGTGCGTGGACTGTTAACGTTGAGTTGACCGTCTACAAGCAAGTTGGCCATCTGGACGGCCTGGGCCTTTTAGTTCTGGGCCCGTCCTTTCACTGGGCCGTCAAATGTGTTGACCATCCTTCTTGGGCTTCCGTTAGTCTTTTGGGTCAACCCATTATTGGTATACCCATCAATATATATATATATATTTGTATTTTGTGTATAGTTTTCAATTTCAATCCAAATAAAGACCATTGTAAAAAATTGAAGAAATATATTCGGCCTTATCTTAATATATTATTAGTATATAAAATGTTGAACCTAACTTTTACGAGTCAAAAAAGTGACATTTAATCTCAATTATAAAAAATAATATGAAATCAACCTACCTACAGGTCATGAATAATAGCGTATGGCCGTTGACTATATTAAGATAATTATAACCTGAACTTTGATATTCGTCATTTATTGGTGAGGTCATCACTGATCTTTAATTTCTTATATGTTAGTACAATTTCTATATATTTCATGCCATTATATGATTTTGGGTATAATTTTTGTATTTGTACAGTTTTTTTGGCACATTTGATAATTAGTATAAAATTTCACATACTTTATCAAAAAATTAATATTATCGGTATTTCAGAATTTTAATTATAATATGATCCTTAGCATGTTTCACTCGGTATATCCACATATAAAAATTTACATGCTTTACTGAGTACTAGGCTTATTATTACCCCTATTTTGCTAAATTTTTAAATTAGAGGGCTTGGATAAACTTGTAGGGACTATTGGACATGGAAAACCTTTCAGAGAATAGGTTTTAGGTTGTATAGATTATTGAAATACAATTTTTTATGTATTGAACTGATAGATTTTATTTGTGTCGGTTAATATTTGTATACAATCACCGGCCGATAATGACAATATTTTAAGTTGGAATCAATATATTTCAAAAGCTTATAACTGACACTCTGATTTTTGGATTGAAATATTTTTCCTGTTTGTGTTGAGTCAATAGTTGTCGAGCTCTGGAGCAACTTTCGGGTATAGCTTTTAGATTCTATGATTGGTCATTATGTTATTATTCGGCCTATTTAAGGATACTGATAGAGGTTCGCATCCTGATATTCGTTTTGGGTTTAAATAGGATAGATTAAAGAATTAATTTTTGGTCCTAAATTTAGAGTTTAATTTTAAAATAATTAAGAATTATGAAATAAGGAAATTTATTTTTAGGCTTGCGATGTGACATTTGGTGAGACAATCACTTGAACAAGGTCAAATAACCAGCCATCGTCAATCGCGAAGAGAAAGCAATTACAGGATTCAAATGAGCCTTTACCTGGAATTCCTGAACCTGCTTTTGCTGCTCAGCCTGCAGCCTTCCAACTGTACTCAACAATTCCCCAACTGTAGACTCAATTCGCTCACTGAGTGCTTCCGCAAGAGCCTTTCCCAAGAAAAATGCATCTAGGATGCTCCTACTTTCATTTTCACCTGCAAAATTGAGAACCTTACAGTCCAGATGCATTGCTGAGGAAGATAAGATTTATATGCAACGGGTACTTGTTAGCAACTGAACTATTAGTCAGAGGAAGCACTTGGGGGTAAAATTTTTGGAAGCCCTCTCTCTCTCTCTCTCTCTCTCTCTTCAGCGTAATCATTTTGATAAACAATCTGTCTTGCCTCACAAGGTGACTAGGTGGAATAAGGATAGACTACTGCTGTTGTATGATGACATCTTTGGTTTTTGTAAATATGTAAGAAGAGAGGAAAATAGGGAAGAACCCACACATCATTATGGGGACATCATAGATGAAGAAATTTAATTTTATTTTCAATTAGAAGAGATTTAATTTTATTTTTTATTTGATTTTATTTTCAAATGAGTAAAGTTTGATTTTATTTAATTTTATTTTTTTTATTTCAAAAAATTATATCATATTTAGTTAAAAAATTATATTTATTTTTAAATTATCTTAATATTAAAATTTTTTATATAATGACTCTAATTCTATTATTTGAGTCAGCATTGATGAATTAAATAAAATTTGAGTGATTGTGATTTCCTTTTTCTTCCTCTTAGTTTCTACATTTCTCTCTCCCGTGATCTCTACTTCTCTTTCCACTATTTCTCCTTCTGATTATTCCCCTCCTCTGAGTTTCTTCTCTTTCACTTCCCTTACTTCCTTTTCCTTACATCAAATTTGGTATCAGAGAATGTTCCCATTTCCTGCATCAAATTGTGATTGTCTTTCTTCTCTTTTGTACCTTCTACTTCTCATCTCACTCTACTCCCATCTCATTCACCCTCTTTCTCCTTCTCTCCTGCCTTCTCCTTGCCACACCTTCCTTGCATTATAAAAAATCTAGAATCAGCCATTACCTGAAATTACTACTGCGAGCAGAATAACCATGTCTACATCACATACTGCCACATTACGTGCTCGTTTCATTGGACAATGGTACAAATAGATGTGCGGACTGACAAATGATGGGATGATAAAGTGGTGCCAGAAGTGTCTGTTGGCGCAAACGGAAGACACGGTGACCGAGCGGACAAAACTCTCCGACAGCAACACAAAGCAGAGCTCTCAGACGGACAAGAAAAGTAACGATAGAGAAAAGGAGAGAACACACGAAATTTTAACGTGGAAAACCCTTTTTGAATCAAGAAAAGAACCACAAAAGAATACACTATAAAATGATTGTTTACAAGTGTTAGCTACACAAGCTCAAACGAAAAGAAAATAATCTCAAGTATATAATCTCTCTCTAAAGTGTTTCACTCTCTATCCTTACAACAAAGCTTGCCCACAGCTCTCTCAAAGCTCACTCCAAAGACACAGCACAAGCTCTCCAAATCCCTTTATTAGCACACGCATCCATCTAAGCAAGGGCACATAAGCCTTGTATATATATATATATATGGGCTGGGTGGACAGCCAGCCACCCTACTGGCAGTAGGATGGCAAGACCACGCCCCTAGGCCTGCCATGACAGGCGCACGCCCGGCGTGCCAGATGGCAGTCCTAACACATGGAAAGTTGTAGCCGCCATAACTTTCAATCAGAGTAGGTGACCAACCCATCTGCAGAATGCGACTGCAGCAGGCCTACGAAGATAGGGTCAACGCCTATGCTTTTAGGGTCCTCGTTCATGTCCTCAACAACCGCTCGGACATGACGCCTCAATGAGCCCTCGACCAATAACAGACTTCTCAGACCAATGATCAACGTCATCGTCCATTTCTCCATTGGAGTCCGCGGACACAAGTCCCACTCGAAAGTGACCACAACAAACTTCCCCTCACGACTGAGTGGGAGTGAAGTTAGTCAGACCGGCAATGTCACAACAATCTTTCAGCTTTTCCTTTGGCAAAACCTTAGTTAACATGTCCGAGCCATTGTCCTCCGAGCGGGCCTTTCCAATTGATAGCTGCCATCATCAAAAACATCTCTCACTCAATGATAACGCATGTCAATGTGCTTTGACTTCGAATGGAATTAGAAATTTTTACATAAGTGAATGGCACTTTAACTATCACAAAGGACCGCGTACGTCTCTTGCCTTAGACCCAATTCTTGGACGCACCTCTTCATCCAAAGCATTTCCTTACAGGCCTCGGTCACGGCATTAAACTCTACTTCCGTAGTCGAAAGAGCGACGCACTTCTGTAACTTGGACTGCCAAGAGACCGCCGCTCCCGTAAATTTCACCAAGTATCCGGACGTTGATTTCCGAGAATCAACGTCCACTGCCATGTTTGCGTCTGTGTACGCAATTAGCTGAAGCTTCCCTTTTCCAAACTGCAAACCCGTCTTGGAGGTCCCGCGGAGATATCTGAAAATCCACTTAACTGCGGACCAATGCTCCAAACATGGGTTTAAAAGAAATCTGCTCACAAGGCCAACCGCATGAGCAATGTCTGGCCGCGTACACACGGCCGCATACATCGAACTGCCTACTGCCGAAGAGTAAGGAATCTTACTCATCCGCGCCTTCTAGGTGTCCGAGGACGGACACTGCTGCTTACTCAGCCTAAAATGGTTGGCCAATAGGGTACTGACATGCTTGGAGCCTTCTATGTTGAATCTCTGAATCACTTTTTCAACATAGCCTTCTTGGGACAGCCAGAGCTTCTTGCCCTTTCGGTCGCGAAAAATTCTGATCCCCAGAATCTGCTTTGCCGGTCCGAGACCTTTCATGAAAAAAGACTACCCCAGTTGTTCTTTTAGCTTCTTGATCCGAGCACTATTCTGTCCGACAACCAGCATGCCGTCCACATAAAGGAGGAGGATGACAAAGTT
>JAOVVI020011676.1:0-12548 GCA_028571085.2 Nepenthes alata | reverse complement strand
ATTAAGGGAACTGGATCCCGCAGTAAGTGGAATTGAACTTGTGATGTTTTCTTATGGATTAAGGGAATTGAGTCCCATTGGATATTATGAACTGTGATGTGAATGGAAGGGAATCCACATTGTGTCTTGTGATGATAAAATCTCCTGGTTGGAGATGTGTTTGATGATGTGATCTGCCGGATTGGAGATGATTGTAATGGGAATGAGATTTCCCGAGATGTGATTGTATATAGCAAATGTGGATTTCCCTTTTCAAGTGTTGACCCTAATCTTGAAACTAGGATCCTGATTCGTAGGGATAGTCTTCTTTAGTATACCATGTCTATCGTGGCGTGAACCCGAGAAATACTTGGCCACGTATTCTGGCCACTCGTGGGAGCGGGTGATGTATGTGGTACGCTTTAGGAAACTACTTTGGAAGAACGAGGATTTCCCTGGTCCTCAGGGGTGTGGGGCGTGTCGGTCGACGCTACATATTGAGATGTAGTCATCAGCGATGATTGTTGCATGGATGTAACCGAGGGTCATGTGCTACCGACCTAAAATAGTAGCCGTGGCTTTAGAATGTGTAGCGAACACATTCTTGTCATCGTTCTCTCGCATTGTTAGCTAGTACGGTTTACTAGTCCGGGTCCGCAAAGATGATGTAATAATAAAAATTAATAATGTTCAAGATATGAACCGTGTGAACCCAGTGATTCAAGATGTAACCATGATAATCAAGTGAATCCAAATGATGACTAATCAGTGTAATCGTGAGAACCGTGGGAATCAAGTGATTCCAGTTATTTCCTGTTCCATATCCTGTTTCTTGATTATAGAGAGTGCTTGTATTTTCTCTCATTTTAACTCTTGTACGTGTCTTAGAGATGTGTTTATGATTATACTTGCAGAGTTGTTAGCTCACTCTTGCTGTTGTTGTTTTCTTTCAGATGAGAACACTTAGTTGGCGTCGGATAGTCGGAGCAAAGAGAGGCTTTCTTGTTGAGGTTGGCTGGACGGCGAGTGTAGAAAGATTTGGACATAGAGTTGGATCAGATTGTGGACAGCCACTCAGGGTTGAGAGCGGCTAGTTATTGTATTTTTATGGTTTTTATTATTCTTCTGTAGATTATGATGTTTTAGTATGCTTCTGCGTCTGTATTTATATTTTGAGTTATGTTTTGTTTTAGATGGCATCTCTCTAGATTCAGTATAGTAGGTTGTGTACTGTATTGGAGCCATGGATGATATGACAGTGTTGTGATCCCGTGTGGTGTGTTGTAGGCTTTGAGTTAAGCCTCTTATTGTTAGATATGTGCTTGTACAGATTGATATTTAACAGGTTATATTTTTGATTTTCATCCAGTTGCAGAGAAAACTCTGTCGGAATTTTTGTAGAAGTCCATAGTTTAATTATGGGCTTAGTGTTGTGTTGCCATCGATGGAGGTTATTCGTTGGAGAATAATCCGGTCCGTCACACTACTTCTCCGATCCTTTCCAGAATATCAAAAGGACCAATGAATCACGGCTTCAGTTTTCCCTTCACTCTAAACTGGAATGTTCCCTTGGACGGTGAGACTTTTAGAAATACAAGGTCTCATATTTCAAAGCTCAACTCTATCCTCCTCCTATATGCATAGCTTTTCTGTCTATTTTGAGCAATCTTTAGATTATCATGGATCAGTTTAATTTTCTCGGCTGTTTCCTTCACAATCTCTGGACCCAAAATCATTATATCTCGAGTCTCCTCACAGTGAATTGGTGACCTGCATTTTCTCCCATACAACGCCTCAAAAGGTGCCATGTTTATACTAGCCTGATAACTGTTATTATAAACAAATTCAGCCAGCGCCAGATAAGTGTCCCAAGTTCCTTTCATCTCTAAAACAAAGGCCCTTAACATATCCTCAAGAATCTGAATGGTACGCTCAGATTGGCCATCAGTTTGGGGGTGATACGCAGTACTAAATTTCAACTCCGTCTCCAACTCCTTAAGCAAGCTTTCCCAAAATCTCGAGACAAAACGTGGATCTCTATCCGACACAATAGAGGCAGGAACTTCATGAAGCCTCACGATCTCATTCACATACAATTGAGCCAACCTATCACGCGAGTAGGTTGTCCTGATTGCCAAGAAATGGGCAGATTTTGTCAGCTGATCAACTATAACCCATACGGCATCATGATTCCTAGGAGTGCTCGGCAAACCCAATACAAAATCCATGGAAATGTCTTCCAATTTTCACCTTGGGATTGGCATAGGCTGTAACAACCCAGAAGGCTTTCTCCTCTCAACCTTTAGTTGCTGACATACTAGGCATCTCTCCACATAAGCCATGATAACTATTTTCATATTCCTCCACCAGAAGGTTTTCTTCAGATCTTGATACATTTTATTCATTCCCGGGTGAATCATATATCGGGACCGGTTAGCCTCCTTCAAAATCTTCTCCTTCACTCCTCTATTATCCGGTACACATAATCGGTCCCTAAACCTATACACTCCATCAGTCCGGACGTTAAAATTAGCTTGAGAGTCCTTACTCAGATCACTAACAATATCCATAAGGAACGTATATTTATTCACCTGTTTTTCTTTAATTTTGCTAACTACATCCGGTTGGATCTGAAGGTACGACAATAGCATTCTATTACCTTTAGCACAACGTTGGATATCACATTGCTTTAGGAAATCCAATATTTTTTTTGGTAAGTAATTAAATGCATTAAAGTTTAAATAAAATGTACAAAAAGACTATGTTCTTAACCAAGTGTTTTACCAACTTGGGGAAAGAGACATAGAAACAGGGGAGTCTCCTAAACCTATGACAACAGTCATTACAAAAATAAGGTTACAATAATATTCAATCATTGTAAGAAAGAAAATCCAATCGGCCAAAGTGAATGAAGAATCTTTTTTTTTGGTAAGTACAGTGAATGAAGAATCACCCTGCCACTACAGATCATCGTCACATCAGCATCATCTAGCCACTTCGGATCAACACCACTTTGAATAAAAAATTTGCATCCCACATCACTCCGGCTTTAAGAGTACAAAAGGCACTCTGACTTTAAAATGCCACTCCGGCCTCAAAAGGTACTCCGGCATCAAAATGCCACTCCGTCCTCAGCACACGCAATCCACGTAATCCACTCCAGCCTTTTAGTGTGCAAAAGGCACTCTGGCTTCAAAATGCCACTCCGGCTTTAAACACACGTAATCCACTCTGCCTTTTAGTGTGCAAAAGGCACTCCGGAATCAGCTAACTCAAGGCCACTCCAGTCAGTTATCAAGAACAGCACTCCGGATGCTTGGCCACTCCGTCCATAGCAACATCAATCTCCCAAACCAGATTCAGCAACCTCTATCTGAATACAACTCTACTGACCAACTACTGGAGTCTAGATCAGCAAACCAGATTTTATGTAAACTGCAAAATACCATCAGTATATCAAAATGGATCCTGCATCCATAGCCCAGCAACAACCAGGCAGTTGCAACAGCCCATTTTGGCCATTACACCTCAGCGTCTGTAGGCTTTCATTTGTGAGGAGTCCTAATTTTCTTGGACTCGGCTTTTCTCCGTCTTCTAGGCTTGAACTGTTGCCAGGTTTCCTCAAGCTCGGGCGAACCTTGATCTCCGTCCACAGTAGTGTCTCTCTGATCCAGACTCAGCGGAGGGATCTTAGATGCAATACCATGGAGACCAGCCAAAAAATCAGCCTGATTGCTAATTTGAATAGCTGGGAAACTCAAAGTCGCTTTCAGCAAGGAAGACAGGAATCTAAATACTACCTTCTCATCCTCGAGAGAGAAGGAGGCACTGTGGAACTGGGAAATGTCAGCCAGCAATAACAATTGGTAGGCAGCCAAGCAAGCATCTGGGGAAAATCCTTGATCATCCACAGCCATGTAAATGGAATTAAACTTACACTTGGTCTCATTCTTTACTTCCTGCCAGCAACTGTTCAGGAACTTGAGCACAAGTTTCTTATGCATAGGAAGGGAGACAGCAAAAAGCCGACGAGACCCTTCAGAGTCCAGTACCTGCTGGAGAGCCAGAAACATTGTCCCAACAAAAATCTAAGAAATCAAAAAAAAATCCACGTTGGTCCTGGGCGAGGGAGTTTTTTTTTTTTTTGGTAAGTAAACATGTAGCGAGGGAGTTATCATGTAGCTGAGTATCATTCTCCTCTACCAACTGCTGTTTGACAAAGAGCATTGGATTGTTATCAACATCCTCAACAGCAAAGTCCTCAGAGATTTGAGATGAAACTTCAACAGGGCTATAATCAAGGACCCGTTGGACACCGGCCCTAAGAACCTCATCACCCACTGTCTTCTCGTTAATGCCAGACTCATCTAGGAGGTACTCATTAGAAATTTTTGGACTGGATTCGGGAGTTAACACCAGCTCCACATCAAAAGGAAGCAAGTCCGGATTACTCTCACAACCAATATGGACAATAAGGCCAACTTGAGAGCTGGATTGAACTTCTTGCAAAAGATGATGCCTACAGATTTGAGAATCCAAAATTGGCAGTAAACTACTACAATCTGGTGGAGACTAGACAAGGGCAGAAATGGGCTCCACTTTCCTTGCCGGCTCTTGGCAGCATCCTACATCCTCCCTGGCCGGCTCTTGGCAGCCTCTTAATTCCTCCCTCCCCACCCAATTCATCTTGTGGGAAGAGGAAAGAACCGAAGCAATATCATCTTTCCACTCATTGTGAGGCGCCTGCTGCACCACAACATCACCGGGATCCAAGGGAACAGACGGCTCAAGTGAAGCAGCCGAGCCCAAGGAAGAAGCAATAGGGATTACACGAGATAGGAACCTCACCCCGAGCAGTAGCCATCATCAGATTATCAACAATAGGGCATTGATCATCTAGATCCAAACAATTAACAGGATCACAGCCAGCAAGGGGGGCAAAGGTGTTGCCAATGCAAGCAGTGACTCCATCATCCTTTTGAAGGCCTCTAGAAGAGGAAGGAAACAGAGTTTTCTTACGCATAGCACGATTTCTCTGAGCCTTTCCAGCAGCCGGCATCCTAGGAGGCTTAGTAATCCTCTGTGATTTGCAATTGGATTCCTCATGCCCAAAGAGAAGGAATAGTCCACAACGAATTGGTTTCCAGGAATATTCCACATTTACAACAGAGGAAGAAATAGAGTTCGGGTTCAACTCCAAGACAATTCGTGTGGGAAGGGATGCATCCGCAGCAACCTTAACACAAATATGGGCAACATCAACTTTCTCCATTTTTTCAATCCTTGGGCACAGTTGAACTGGCTTCCCAATGGCACAGGCAATCCAACCCAGCCCCACATGCATCCAAAATTCAATAGAAACATTGTATAGGTTGATCCAAACAGGGTACGTTTTGTGAACATCCTTACTCAGCTGTGTACCTAGAATCCATTACTTTAGAAAAATGGCTTTCCCAGCTATCATCCACAGGCAGCCAGCAAGCATTGTTCCATCTTTTTCTGCGATGAGAAATGAAACAAGAAAAAATCGGTTTCGTTGTGAGCGATGTGCTCAAGACCAAATTGTGCCCATAGAATACGGGCGATGGAGCAAATAACCAGGGGGTGAGGAGGGACATCGAAGAAGTAGTCGACAAGAGTGAACCTCCATAAACATCGGCCTTGGTTAATAACCTCAGGCGGAGGAGAAATGGAAGCAGTATCCCCAACAATCGCAGGAGGTGGGAAAAAATTCAATCCACACATACCACCCAATCCAAAACTCTAGGCAACCTCAGCCCATGAGAGGGGAGAGAAAAGCCCACTCTGAGAAGATGAAGCCTCTGGAGAACGAGAAGGGGAAGACGGAAGGACGATACCTGACGGGAGATTAGGAACACGGCCATCTGTATCACACAGAGCAGTAGAACCCGAAGAGGGCGAGAGAGCAGGGACGGATTGAAGGTTCGCAGAGGCGTCTGCAGCCAAGACAGACGGAAGCCCTAGCCGGGAAGGATCCGGGGAGGACCCTAAAAGGCCGGCCATGGCCGACGCCAGCGAGGACGCAGGCAGATTAGTTCAAATGTGAAAACGAAAACCGGAAAGGGTTAGAGAGAAGCGAGAGCTTCTCTCTCTAGAAGCAAGCTTGTGTGAATTTACACGTTACATTGTATCTGCCCCAAGAATCTTAGACTTTTCTTTAGCTGTATCGACCCCTACTAGGTCTTCAATAGTGACTGACATTGTGTACCGGAGTGTGTGGTTGAGGTGGATGGAAAATGTCTATAGGTAGATTTGATATTACTAGAAATTGGTGATTTTGATGTCATCCTAGGAATGGACTGGTTGGTAAGGTACTATGCCAGTATTAATTGCTTTCAAAATAGGGTGTGTTTCAATATCCCTGGAATTGAACCCTTCTCATTTCAAGGCATTAGGAGAAAGGAAATATATATATTAATTTCTGCTTTGCGTGCTAAACATTTGATGAAAAATGGATGCCAAGCTTACCTGGCGTATGCCAGCACAATTAAGTGTCATAGTGTGTTAGCTAAAGATATTTTGGTGGAAAGGGAAAAACTTCAAAGCTACCTCCTTCTGCCTTACCCTTTTCGCTACTGTGTATTATATCAGGAAGGAGCGTAACCTCCGCACTTGCCCCCCTTCCCCCCCCAAAAAAAAGGGAAACTCAGAGCCTGCTGGCTGCTCTGGTTTCGCAGGTTAGATCAGCTGTCGGGAGCTACTGCTTATTGGGGACTCCCATCCGGCTGCTGAAGCTCCTCTCTGTTTTGAGGTTTCAACTGATGCTGCTGCATTGCTACTGGATGTGGTGGGCTCTTGTGGATTTTCAATTGCTGCTGGTTTTGGGGTGATGGGATTTGCTTCTGTATCTGTTGTCATCCGGTATGTAAAGCAATCATCGTATTCGGGTTGTGGTTGATGTGGTCTCCTCAAAGTTCAAAGAATCTGGGTGGATGCTCTGTTCCCCTGGCCTTCTTCAACCATTGGAGGCATCGGAATGGGATCCTTTGTGGGCTTTGATTTGATGCTCTGGTTTGGAATGCAGGTGTACTAAAGGACCTGCGGAGGAATGGTTCCTTTGCCTGGACTGAGAGTCAATGTATTGCTGTTTTTATCCATTGCAATACATTCTGCTTTGACATCTTTCATGCTATGGTGCTGAAGCTCTTTAAAAGTAGTCAGATTGCTACATTCTGCTGTAGCCAAATCAGCTTGCTAGTGCTGCTACTGTTGTTCCAAATTTGCGTTGTTATACTATGTTTCTATACCATTCTAGTGCTGCCAGTTTTGGTTTGTATTGATTTCCTTCCATCAAAGGGATTATGGTGTAGGAATTGTTTGTTTTGTCTTTATTTATTGTTCGAGATCAGCCCCCGCGGTTATGATTTTATCCAAAGTCGGAAAATACTTGGGTTTTTATCATAGTTTGTAAAAATTTTTTTAATACAATTAACTTACCAAAAAAAATCCAACAATCAGCAAGATGATAGCACAGGGCACCAGCAATTGAATGCATCCAAGCTGCAAGAAAACTGCTCGAAGTTACATATTAAACAAATGGAGATGTTGGAGTACTTGAAGCAATGTAATAATCAGCAACATGTTCGGGGTGACCGGATGATTTTGTCATACCCTCAGGTTCAATAGGAATAAATGAATGAGGTTAAAGAAAAACACGTGAATGACTCTTTTCTTATGGATATTATGGATGATTTGGATAAAGACTCTAGAGTTGATTTTAATATCCGATTGGATGGAGTGTTGAGATTTAGAGAACATCTATGTTGTTGAACAATAAGGAGTTGAAGGAGAAAATTTTAAAGTAAACTCACCGATCTTGGTACACAATCCATCCTAGGGTGAATAAGATGTATTAGGATTTAAAGAAAATATTTTGGCAGAAGAATATGAAAAGGGATATCACAGCTTATGTGGAAAAGTGCCTTGTATGCCAACAAGTTAAAGCTGAAAGAAGAAAGCCATCTGGATTGTTACAACATATGCTGGTTTTGAGTTGGTAATGGAAGGATGTTACTATGGATTTTGTGTTAGGTCTACCAAGGACTCCTAGAAACGATGACACGGTTTGGGTTGTCGTTGACCGGCTGACAAAGTCAGCCCATTTTTTGGCAATCAGGACAACTTCTCTCGTGATAAGCTGGCTCAGCTGTATGTGAATGAAATTGTCAAATTTCATGGTGTTCCTACTTCCATTGTATCCGTTAGAGATCCTCGTTTTGTTTCAAGATTTTGAGAAAGCTTGCATAAAGAATTGGGGACAAAGCTAAAATTCAATACTTCCTATTATCCTTAGACCGATGGCCAACTAGAGCTAACAATTCAAATCCTAGAGGATATGTTAAAAGCCTCAGTGTTAAACATGAGTGGTACTTGGGATAATTACTTGGCCTTGGCATAATTCGTGTATAATAATAGCTATCAGGCAAGCGTAGGCATCGCTCCTTTTGAGGCGTTATATTGAAGGAAGTGTAGGTCACCCATTCATTAGGAGAAAACTGGAGACAAAAGAGAATTTTAGACCCTCAAATCATTAAAGAAATGGTAGAGAAGATAAACCTACTACATGAGAACTTAAAGGTTGTCCGAAGTAGACAGAAAAGTTATGCAGTCTGGAGAAGATTAGAATTGAAGTTTGATATGGGTGACTTTGTATTTCTAAAAGTGTCACCATCTATGGGGATGTCTAGATTTGGGGTAAAAGAAAAGTTGAAGCCATGATTTATTGGCCCCTTTGAGATTTTAGAGAGGATCGGAGAAGTGTCCTACAGGTTCGCACCACCAAAAAACTTGGTGGAAGTACATGATGTATTTTATGTATCATTGCTTAGAAAATATGTCCATGATCCTGCACATGTGATCGAGTTTGACCCATTGAAAATTGACAAGGACTTATCCTACATTGATGAGCCAATACAAATTTTGAACCGGAAGGAGCAAAGGCTATGTACAAAGACAATCTCCTTGGTGAAGGTGCTCTGGAAGAATCACTCACCTAAAGAGGCAACTTGGGAACGAGAAGAAGAAATTCGAAGTAAGTATCCCCACTTGTTTGCTTAAGGTTTGTAACTTCATTTAAATTTTGAGGACAAAATTTGTTTAAGTAGGGGAGAATTGTGAGATCCCAATTCCAAAAACATAAAAAATTAGGAAGTGTATGGTAATGAATTGGTAAGGCAAAATAGGTGTGATAAACTTATAAGAGTCGAAGTAGGATGAGGCAAACCTAAAGGCCGAAATGCCTTATGAACCCTTTAAGGCTGGAGTGGCCTTCTGATCTCTTGAAGGCCGGAGTGCTTGTGACCCCTTGAAGGCAAGAGTGGCCTTGTGATCTCTTGAAGGCCGGAGTGGACTTGTGAGGTGCTATGAGGCTGGAGTGGCCTTTAGGTTTGGAGTGGCCTTCTGTTGTGGTGTGTGGCTGGAGTGGCCTTGAGGAGTGGCTTGTGACCTCTTCTAGGCTGAAGTGGCCATGTAAAATCATAAACGCCAGAGTGACTTTGTGGCCTTATGATGACCGGAGTGATATGATGCAAAGGTGGATTAATCCATAGTGAGAATGAGTGGATGGCCGGCCAAAAAATGGTATGGTATGAGGCCGGAATAGCCTTGAGAGTTGGTGGTGAGAGGTTGACCGGTTGAGGTTGAAGATGAAATGTTAGTCGGTTTGAATGGAGAAAGAAGGTTGTCTGGTTTGAGTGAGAAGGAAATGTTGGCTGGTTGGAATTGGTGATGAGTTGTTGACCGAATTTAGAAATATTGACCGAAATAAATTTAGGGTGTTGAAAACCGGAGTAAATTCTAAAATAAGATGCTGAAGTAAATTTTGAAGTAACATTTTCGGAGTAAAATGCTTTAACTAAACTTGCTAATGACCGGAGTAAATTGAAATTGATAAAGACCGACCTTGTTAACAGCCGGAGTAGATCCAATTACTTCAATCTAATCAGAGTAAGTAAACTGTCATAACCTACTCCACTGACCTTCTAGAAGAAAAGTACCAAGTAGGTGACTTACCCCACAAACTCTACCTAATCCATCATCTATAAATACTAAACTCCTAGTATGAAAAAGGAGCTAGAAAATCTGTGAAGGAAAGAAGAAGTAAGGGGCGAAGGGGAAGAGGGAGCCTTAGGCCAGTTGAAGTGAAGAGTTTGGAAATCAGGCAAATGTACTCCCCGTTTGAAGTTCAGGTTTTAAGATTGTTTTAATACAAGAGTACTTTGGAAATTGTTTTCTATGTCATTGCTTTGATAATTATGTTCTAAATCCCATTTCTTGAGTTTCATTACCAAGCATGCATAAAATTTATGATTCCAAACTAAATTTCATATTTTATGAATATGTATTTCCTAGCACTGTTTTTCAAATTTCAAATTTGAACTTTGTGCAGCGATTCTTGGCTAGTTCTCACCGTCACTAGCACCGGCCATGGCTGGTCCCCTGATGGCACCGACGACCCCTCCTTGGTCTTCCTATCCTCCACTGTCCCCCGATGTTTCTTCCTCGTCGGTGGTTTCCTCTCTCGTCATCCAATCCTCTCCCTCTTTCCCTCCCTTGCAGAGGGTCGCCTTGCTCCCTTCCCCTGCCCCCGATGCATCCTTCTTGGAGAGTCTGAAGCTTTTGGAACTCAGCAATAGCCACCTATTGGTACCGACTCCCTCTCCTCTTGATTCGCCTACTAGGAACGCCGAACGGTGTAAGAACAGGTCATAAAATGGGTTCGTAGATGTTTTGGGACCAGTGCCTGCATCTAATGCTGCTGATACTGCTTCTGCTACAAATTTAGCCCACTTGCATTTATGTTCTAGCGTGGTTCAGAGTGAAGCGGTTGCTGATCCTAGGGTTGTGCCAACCTCTTCGAAAATCAATTCAGGTGTGGCTCTTACAAAGCCCTCATCCTCCTGGGTTGAAGTTGTTCAAAACAATGGAATTAGTCATTGTCCTCCTCTTAAATTTTATCCCCCCAATCTATAGATGGGGATGTTGTCTCCATCTCTCCTCATGCTAAGGTCATTTAGCAGAGCTAGGAGTTATGGGGCACAGCATTAGTGGGGTATTTCTATGAAAATTCATTACATTTTCTGGTGGTTAATAACATTGTCCGCAAAATCTGGGCCATATTTGGGCAATGTCATGTAGCTGGGAATGATAAAGGCTTCTTCTTCTTTCTGTTTACTTCTAAAAATCAATTGAATCTTTGTTTAGCTAAAGGCCCCTGGGCCTTTGGAAAGAAAACCATTATCCTCAAGCAATGGATGCCTGGAATGGCGTTGTCTAAGGAATCTCACCAAACGTTCCCAGTTTGGATAACTCTTTTCAACGTGCCGATTGAATTTTGGACCCCCTTAGGTCTTAGTTGGATAGCAAGTGGGGTTGGTAAACCACTCCAACTGGATTCGAGCACAGCTAGAATGGAACGAGTGCACTTTGCACAGATATGTGTTGAAGTGAGTAGGATTGCCCCACTCCCTACAAAAATCAGAGCTAAATCTGGTGATAATGAAACAGCCAGGGTTGTTGACATAGAGGTAGCTTACCAATGGAGGCTGATGCATCGAGTGAATGGTCATAATTCCAACCAAAAGCGCACCGGAAAGAAACTGCCTGCACAACAAGATGTTGTCCCTATGAACTTGGCTCCTGGTGAAGCATTGGTTGGTTGTGGGGCTCCTATATCTATGGATGTCCACACTGCCGATGACAATTCACAGTATATGAATCTTGGGCATGCTGTCTCCTGCCAAACCTCTGCCATTGATCATGATCCTACTGATGCGGATCCTATTGATACAATGGAGAAGGCGCTACCTGCTGATCAAGCTAAGGAGGGTCATGTGGATTCTGTGCTTAAAAACAATTTCTGGCAGGCAAATGAGCTGTTGATCTCCTCCAAATCTTTTCGTCCGGCTCATGCTGTTTCTAAGGAATTGGTTATGGATGTTAAGGATTCTATTAACTCATTTGTGGTCCTCCAGGATACGGTTGAGTATGAGGAAGTCGCAAAAGAATACAAGACCTCCAGAGGGCTTGGAGATGCTGGCGAATTGAAGGAACCCTCTTCTGTCTAGAGGACAAAGCTGCAGTGAAGGCTGCTGAAGAAAGTTGCGTTATAGCAGTGGAACACCCGTTTAGCAGGATTGGGCTGAATTCCTAGCCTCCTCCCTCTGATGATGTGCCAATGCCACTTCTAGATGGAGACTGTACCAGCTCTGATGCTGAGGGCAGGAATTGTGAGCAGGCGTTATATCATCAAGTTCTAATGAAAACCATGGCCCCTATGGCCTATTCCCATGCAGAAAAGGAGGTTTCTTGTTCTGATTTCCACAGTTGCCCCCAAGGGGTTAAGCCCCTTAGCAGTGGTAGTTTGATCACATTTCTAGAAATGGTGGTTAGGGGAATTAATACTACTGAAGCTGAACTGCCTAGCAGATGTGCTGTCCTCATGCCAATCTCAGATGAGGACCATTTAGCAGCTCTTGGCACACCATCTTGTGTGGCTGATTGGTATCCCGCAATTGACCCTGCACCTAGCCCTCATGCTGCCCATGCCG
>JAOVVI020011675.1:0-12548 GCA_028571085.2 Nepenthes alata | reverse complement strand
AAAGTGGTCAACGTCCGCGTTGACCGTTTTGGCTACTGTGCTTTCCAGTTTCTGGGCCCGCCTTCTTTAGTGGGCCGGAAGAACGTTGACCGTTCTATTTGAGCCTCCGTTAACTTTTTGTTTGGGCCGACCCATTATTGGTGTACCCATCAATATAAATATTTTTTATTAAGTATATTACATTTATGTAATATTTTATTATAAATATTATATATATTTAAATATTTTTATATTAATACAAATTTTAAAATAAACAACTAAAAAATTATCCATAGACTACAAACATGGTTTTAAGGCTTTGGCCCGAGTGACCAAAATTTATCCAGCTCAACTTAATTGATCAATCATAAATTTTCATTAAACCTAACTTATGTGAAACTCAAATTTAATTTTAATTAAATCTACTCATAAGATTAAATATTCAAAAAAAGATAAAAAATTAGAAAACAACATAAAAGCGATGTGAAAATAAAAAATTAAATAGTTTTATAAATTATGGAGTAGTTAGAGAATAAATTTAGAAATATAAAAATGGATAATAAATTTGTAATTTATTTTACCAAAAAATAAAAAATTATAGTCGTACTGCAAATTATAATCAAACATCGAGAGAGACTGAGAGAGGCAAAATTGCCATTTTATCAAAATTCAAAGGAAAAGCTTCCTACACAGTTGTCCTTCACCCTTACTTCACTTCATTCTACTGACAGAGAATATAATAAAATTAAAAATTAATACTTTATTATTTAATTAATTTCTTCAAATAAGCAAAAATTAACATACGAATTAAATTTTTTTTTAGTTTTTGGCATGAAAAAAATTAACATGAAACCACAGTTGTTTACTGTCCTTAGGAAAGGATACGTATTCTAATACACTAATCGAGCATAAACCCATCAGGATGCGGAATTACCTGTTCCTCGTTCACAAGAAATTCCAAATCGATTAGTGACCGACTGGTAGAATTATTATTCAACTGAGAATAAGCCCGAAATACAATTTCAATTACCCACGACCCTGAGAAGGCACAAGCCCGGGATCGAGCGGAAAGGCAAAAGAGAATTTAGGAACCCTAAACATGGAGAGGGCAGCCTCTTGTTTACTAACACAAATCATCATCGCAGCCAAGCAGAGTGCAAATACACATGCCATATCTCTCTGTTTGCCTTTCAAGAAGCTCAGCATAAGTAAAGCTAAGGTCCTACTGTAAGAAAGGATGGGGACAAAACTCAACGAGTAAGAAGATGAAGACTAGAGCACTAACCTTTGAAAGGGGGGAGCGGATTACATACACTCTCTTCTGAAGCTTTCTATCAAATTTACTGATCCCCACAGACGCGGGGCGATCATGAGGAATTGTTAGCCTCTCCTGATATAACAGCCATTTCATGCGCCTCAAAATTTCCATCCTGCAGTATGAATAAAGTGACAGGAGAAGGTAAGATGCCTTTTGACATGATATCATAGAATTTTGACGAATTGGTCGTTGATTTGATTCCTAAAACCCTCATTTTGTTATAGTTATTTTTTGGCGGAATCTATAGTTTTATCTAACTCTACATGCCCAAAAGCATTATTCACCTGATGGGGCTTGTTTTAGAATAAAACCCCGTTTAAGCCCCCTCACCCAATAACTTCAGTTTTAGGGTCTCTTGGTCCCTTGACAGATAAGGGAAATGAAAATGCAACTTCATTTATAGCAGTACAACAAAATGATCCAGCTGCAGTACGGAAAAATAAGGAAAATCATTAACACCTCCCTCAAACTCAAAGATGCTGTAGAATAAACTAACTTTGGTTTGGAAACTAGGTCGATATGATGACCAGGCGAATGGACTTCTGTGAATATGCCAACCAGCTAATTAGTCGAAGAAACTAGGAAGAGACAAAGAGTGCCTTCCTTGAGGGGATGACGCACAAAATGACAATCAAACTTGATATGTGCATTCATAAAACACATCACTATGAGCAAGCAAAATAACATTGTGATTGTCGCAACAACGGGGTGTGCCGCTGGGTTGAGAAGCACCGATATCCTGTAAAACTAGCGAAGCCAAAGAAGCTCGGATATAGTATCAGTAAGAGCGCGATATTCGATCTCAATTCTAGAATGGGCTACAACGGTCTGCTTGTACCACACCAAGAGATGAGAGAACCCATATAGACTGAGAAAACCAATGGTGGACTATCGACTAGTTGGGTCACATGTCCAATTAGAATATACTCGAAGCACTAATAAAAAGTGAGAAGAAATATGGAGCCCATGAAATAAAGTCTTTCACGTAGCAGATAATACGAAGAACAATTACAGACGGAGCCAACATAAATTAACTCATAAGATGCACAACATAAACAATATCAAGCTTGAAAACAGTGAGATATATAAAACTCCCAACCCAGTAGTGATAAAGGATACGATAAAAAAGAAGCTCGCTATCAATAGCACAAAGTCAGACAACATGTTCTAGGAGCGCAGTAGCCATTTTACAGTCAATGAACTCAACACAAGAGAGGAGACCGAAAACATACTTAGCATGAGTCAAATGGTAGCCATAAAAAATGGGAATTACCTCAAGTTCAAAAAAGAAGCGAAGGAAACCAAAAACCTTCATTTCAAAGAGCTGACCCAAAAAAGCATTCAAGTTTTAAAATGTCAACACTATTATCACTAGTAATAATAGTGATATCAACAGCAATATAACAAGTAAAAAGGGTAGTCATAAGGACAAACAAACAAAACTCGAGAAACCTGTCTAAGATCATATAATACTCGTCAAATATGACATAACTGTCTAGGAGAATGAGGATAATCTAGAGAAGACTTCATGTAAACTTTCCCAATCAAGTCTCCATGTAAAAATACAATTTTTACATCCATTTGAAATAAGGGTCATTGGCATAGTAGCTATAGCCAAGAGAGATCGAACAGAAATAATACAAACAACAAGAGTGAAAGTTTCCTTATAATCAATGTTATACTTTTGCATAAAGCCCTTGATCACAAGAGAAGCTATATATCAGACTTTCGAACTATTAGAATTTATTTTCCATCTGTATACTCATTTGTTTCCTACAGTAGTCTCTTGCACAACCGACTTGATCACCATTCATTACCTTGTATTCAAACTTCAGCCTCAAATGGTTATTTAGGCCAAATTACTTTTGACTTTTTTAACAATATGTCTTATAATTTAGGCAAACAAATAAGCTTATCTTTTAATGAAAATGACTCTTTGACTTCCACACCTTTTGATTTAGTTTACTCCAATATCTAGAGTCCCAACCCTATTCCAATAAAGAAAGGGTCCCGCTATTTTGTTATTTTTATCAATAATTACTTTCGCTACGCATGAATTTACCTTTTACATGATCGTTCTAAGCTCCTTAACAACCTTTGTAATTTTCGACAGATGATCAAAACCTAATTTGATCACACAATCAAAATCTTTCATTTCAACAATGCTATGAAATATACCCCCACCCCTTTTCTACATAAATTTCAACAAATGGGAACTGGTCTTATCGATCATATCCTTACACTTCCCAGCAAAATAGCCATGCTAAGCATAAGCATCGTCATAGTTTTGGCACCGTTCATACTCTCCTTACCTCTACTTCACTTCTCGAGTTCTTTCGGAGATAAGCTGCCCTTACAACCATCTATATTATTAATCAAATTCTATATCCTACCATTTCAAACCAATCATCATATGAGTGCTCTATAAAAAGGTACCCGATTAACCCGTTCTCAATATTTTTGGTTGTGCCAACTTTGTCCTTCCGTCTCCCCATGAGCATACCAAGTGTAAACATCGCTCATGACTTTGTTGCTTTCTTTGCTATAATATTGAACATAAAGGCAATCGGTGTTACAATCTCATAACTAAGTGTCTCCATATTTTCAAAAATGATTAGCTCTAGGAATGCAAAAACTTCACTAATGTTGCTTCATTCCCTTCATACCCTTTGCTTTCTCTCGAATTTTTACTAATCCAACCATCTATCTTTTCCCAAATGTTTTGTTTGATGCAGATCTTATAAACTCACCCGCTCCTAACGAGTCTAGATCGTCCCATGACCCCGACATCACAAACCCCCCTTCATAGTTCTTTCCCACTGTGAATGTTCATCACTCTAGTATGGTACATGCCCCTCATACCCATCTTCGTGATTATCATTGTTTTCTACTTTTCCTGTTATTTAGAAGTCACGCATTTATCATAGAACATGCTCTAACCCTCTCTGACAACAAACTAAGTCATAATAGCTTGATGTTCTTTATAAGACTTACACTTAGCATTTAATTGCTTTTTCACCTAATAAGACTGCAGTAAGATGCAAGGTTTTAGGAGTAGAATCTATTAAAGTTGTAGTGACGACAGTCATGGGCTTTTAGTTTGTCCTTTTTAGTATCCCAGGCATCCTTAGCCTTCTTTTTAATATAGATATAGTATCACTTTACAATAATTGTATTTTCCATTGAAGCAGTGGGAAATAGAGGAAGCAGAAGCCACAATTGGAAAGGTAGAGCCAGGTGTTGTAGTAGTCATAACAACATTGGTGGAGGAAATATGACGAGTCTTTTGCCGAGTCTCTTAAAAAATAAGCTCTGTGAGAGTAACATGAAATATAGGCAGAAAAGAGCAATGGAACAGTGAGGCGCTAGTGTGCTCAAAATCATCATGGATATTCATCATAAAATGAATAAATTGACAACAATCTCAATACTCCATAAAGAGTTTAATAAACTGAGTATCTGAAAATACCTGATCAACTTGAGAAAGATAATTGCAAAGGCTACTAACTTGAGAGTGAAACTCAGCAATTATTGGGCTAGGCTCCTGACACATTTGATAAAATCTAAATTCTAACCGAAATTGGAGGAAAGTATCATTTGAGTAGTTGTAGTGATTGACAAGAAAATCCGAAGCAAGTTTGCAATTCCAAAATTTAAGAATGAGGCTCTGAATAGAAGGAACTGATGTATTAATAAACCAATAAAGTATCTTATGGTAAGTTTTTTTACCATTACTCGACGCTTCTCGAATTCTTTCGAATGTCTCCTAATTTGTTTTTGTGGGTTTGGGTTTTGTCCCCATAACAAAATGTCAAATTCTGCAACGGTGAGAAAAACAGGCATTTGTTAAGCCCAAATATTATAGATGGTACCATCCAAAATAACTTTAATAGAATGAGCAACATCATTTAAGAAACACATCATGAGAAAATAACAATGCTTGACCAAATGAGGAACTGAAAGCATGGTGATACCCAGTACAGATGACCGAGTAAGAGAGTTGTCGGGAAATTACTGGAAAAGTTGCTGGAAATATGTCAGAGTCGTCGGAAATATGCCAGTGGTTGGCAGTGATCGGTAGTGGTGGGTGGCTGGCAAACTGCAACGATGGGCGGCGGCCGGTGGCAATGTATGGTGGCTGGTGGTGACATGCAAAATGGTCCTTGGGGAGTCCTGGTTATTGGGCCTGGGTTGTGGAGAGAATGCCCCAGAACATGAGTGAGGAGTGAGTGTCAGGCCAGCAGAGTTGGGCTGCAACTGGTCTCAAATTGGGCACAACGTCGGTGTAAAACAATGAGTTTAGACACTGATATTCGGTGGATCACGTCATTTAGAGTCTATAAATATGATGAGTTTTGTCAAAGGAAAACGCTGACGCACAGCATTTTAAAGCCAAGGGGAAAGACGGAATATGACAAATGGTGAATTTGGTGTGGAATGCGAATCAAAACTTGTCATTGGAGTCATCTTCTTCTCAAGTGATTTTCAGTAGTTGACGATGAGTTTTGTTCTATAGGCTTGCCACGACTAGTGAATAATCTCCTTGATGGATCTGGCAGATCCGGTACCAGCGATGACAGACAACTGTGAGCAGAGATGGTAGTCTGATGAGAGACAGCTATCAATGCCAAAGCAAAAGGATAGTTATGGGACTAATCAACAATGGATGTCCTCGGGATGTTGCCGGCAGTCTTACAATGTCGATGGATCCAACTGTGACAATGGATCCCTCCAAATCAGCTTGGTTAGAGACTCAATCAGTGACAATGAATAGAGATGGTGATCCGTCAATGACGATGAGGAACTGACAGCTACAAAAATTGGGTGAGTTATAGATATTTGAGTAGGTTTGATAAATATGTCTATGATACCATGTAAAAATAATAGAAGATAAAAAAATAAGATTTTTTATATATTTTATGTGTATGTAACTGTAAAATGAGTCATCCTTTTACAGAAAAAGGTGGCAGCCTAAATTAGGAAAGCTGTAATTATGGTAATTATATAAACAACCTAAATTATAAGATATCAATTCTCTAATTTAGGAATGATATAATATAAATCCTAATATACATAAGTGACAAAAATTGAAAGATAATAATCTTTTAATTTAAAAAGAATATAATATCCGTAATAAGGAAGGATATTATATCCTTTATACAAACAAAGGGGACTCATTTCTCTCTTTTCAATTACCATTCAATTCTTTGGAGGAAAGAATTTGTTGTATTAAAAGAGGATCGAACTTCTAAAAATTCCATCATTTCCATGTTAAAAAGTAGCATTGAATATCAGCACAATGGTTGCTTACCTCCTCGTTCCTGGTCAAGGAAGGACTCTGTCCAGCAATGGTTGCTGCTTTAGAAAGATCCCGTAGTGTTCCCTACAGAATGAAGTTACTTAAAACTGTTATAGACTGCAGACATAAGAACTACTAACAGCAATTTTTTATAAAACTGAAACTACAGCGACAACAGCAAAACAAATTATTCAAAAATAACAAAGAAACGTGTAACCGAAAACTCATCTACATTGATCCCCTACAATAGGGGGAAAAAACATAGGTGTATACTGTAGATTTTTATTTAACTATAAACACTACATCAGCTTTCAATGTTCAGCTACTTGATACCCAATAAGGCACATATAGGATCATATAAAACTTAAATCAATTATTTATATGTTAAGTGGATCAAATAAAGTGACTTCACAAAATCAACTATTTATATGTTAAGTGGATCAAATAAAGTGATTTCACATTAAGTAGGTTCATGCGATGTAAACTCAAACAAAAACATATCAACGCATCCATGTCACACAATTCACTAAATGTACGAACATTTTGATTCACGTTTTGTTGGTGGTTTGTGCCTGAAATTGCTACCTTTAAGAGTGGTGACTGTCGCAGAGGAAGCCTACGTGATGAGGCCTGTCACTCGACGACATTTTCTATCGGTCACCCACGCAATACTTGCCTAGCACACCCCGTGTGTTGTTAGATAAGTCAGCCTTTCCCCATATTCCCACCCCAAAGTTTATAGATACAAAAAAATTTTGGAGAAGGCACTTTTTAGTATAGAAATTGAATACAAGAGTATAAAACACTTCTCTGACACTCCCACAAGCTCATCCTAGAAGCTACCCCTTGAGCTCTTCAAGACTAGCCACCCCTTTAGTTGTACACCAATTCCTGGCTTCACCTCACTTAGTTTTGCTTAAATTGCTTGCCTTCTAACTCATTGAGTTTGTTGTGTTTCTTGAGCTTGTCACAAATGAAAGGAATTCGTCGATTTATATAGGAATATCACCTCCTCAATTAATGGCTAAAATCATCATTCCATTCTCTACTATGAATGGCTAGAAGTTACCTTCTAGAGCATTCTTCATAAATATTTTTCCTTTAAAATACTCTAGAATCTACCACATCCTCTCAATTTAAGAACATTTTAAAGTACATGTCTACTTTTCTATAATTCTCTAGGCTGATCTAGAATTTTTTTAAAATCTCCTAAACAATGATTTACCCTACACATACATCTTTGTATGTATAAGCTGTATATATGAGTGTCCTTTGATTCCATATCACATCTATATAGCGCATAACTTTTATGTTTCTTGGCCATCAGTAACATCTAGCTCATCAACTAATTGAAGGGAAATACTTCCAGTAAAAAAATTAAAATTCTGAGTAAATTCAAATTTCTAATTTTAATAGATATCCATGCTTTCTACATTTTTCCCAAGGGACACGAACTAGAAAACAAAAATGAAAACTGACAATGTAAAAAGGAAGAGTGAATCATGAATGTAAACACCCCATGAATAATTGACATGGGTATTGAAAATCCAACAGTTTCCAGCACACCTCAACTAGAATTGATAGAACAACTCCATCAATTACCTTGTTCGCCCACATAAGTCCACAAGCATTGCAAAGTGTTCTTGGTCCTTCTGGTCCTCTTCGCATCATTGGAGTGGATTTCTCACTAATGCCACAATGGCGACAACTGACAAGCATTTTGGGGATTAGCACTAAAAAAGTAAGTCTGCAATCTTGCATGTGTGTGTGTGCATGCTCGAGTATGTAAATAGGGAAATAATTGTCCTAGGATAATTTACACTGCTTGCAATGCAGTTCATAACTATCCAAATTCTTTTTATTTCTTTGTTATTTTCACATATAGGTTAATTATCGTTGCCCAATGCTAATTAGCATTATTTCCACATTGTGGGGTCTTGGGATGGGCCATATGTCCAACCTTACCCATACATTATAGAGAGAGTATTTATGTGAAATGAACCCAAAATTTCTAGATTATAATAGAGCAATCTTCCCATTGTAGCAAGACTCATCCTTAAATTCTCTAATGAAGCAAGGAACATGGTAGCCTAGAACAGAGGAAGTAAATAAGAACTCACCAAACTTCTTGCAGTTGGGCTACATTTCCATCGGTGCCCCAGGAAGGATTAGAGTCCCATCCAGTTGCTGCTGATGGAGTGTCATCATGATTGGGTTTTGAAGAGGTAAATTGACCCTTATTTCTTTGCATCCTGATAAAGTAAAGAGTGCAAGGGCAAGGACCAAAGATATTACACTGATTTCAGACTCACAACTTCGTTATTTTGTTTTCCATGTTTCATCTTTTCCTTTTTTTTTTGGCTTTAAAAGGAAGGTAGTATGGAATAAACAAGTAAGATCAAAGGAAGCTAAATCAGGTAGCAAAAGGAAATTAATATAAAACACATGATTCTTATAAAAGTAAAATTTGCAGGAGAAACAACAATGATAAGAGGATGATTTTTACAATGGTGAGACACAGGAAGATACAAGAACAGAAAAGTAATGTGAAAGTTCATTGCATATAGATTGGCCCAAGAGAACAGGTTCAAAAGGTACTTATATTACCTATTTTCACTGCTAAAATGCCTTTTAATTTAAAAGAAAAAATTGTGCAAATTTTAGAAAAAAGAAACATTGAATAATATTCAGTGCACCACCACGCATTATCTTTATAATACATTCTCTCTCTTCTCCCTCCCTTGCCCACAAACTAAACACCCTCTATCTCTCATGTCTCCCCCAGCCCACCAGAAAATCATCAGCCAATGATATGTTCACCTGTCGTCCTTTGATGAATTGAAGGGAATTTATACACAGTTTAACTCTGCTTAATCTTGAAATTGGACACTTTAAAAAAACAAACAAATTGATAGTATTCCTTGGGCCCCACATACTATCGCTTCTCTGCAATCTATGTAACCCATGTTAAACCACAAACTTGTCTTCTTCGACCCCCCTTCTCTCCCCAGCCACCAGAAATTCATCAGCTGGCAGCCACTCCCTCTTTATCATTCATCATTTTGTGAATCAAGAGCTTTACAAGCCAACTCAGTGGTTTTTTATTGGCATAGTCAACATCAAATCTATCACCCTTCTACAGAAGTTCTTTAAACAGTTTCATTATTATTGGCCGTAATTATGGTAGTGGTAACAAGGAGAGAGACACCACGGTTGATGGTGATCCACCACCAGGTGACAAGAAAACACATTTTGTTACCAAATGGATTATACAAACTAATTGATCCGACCCCCTGAGAGGCACAAAAACAAGACTTGTGTTCAACCACTGTAGATAGGCCATGTACACTAAACAGAAGCAAAAAACAATGATATATCTTCAGTACTTCTACATCATCTTGTCAACCAATAATTTCATTCCTACTGTCCAGGTATTACAAACTTCATGCACAGAGACTTAAAAGACTGTCATTCCATTTCTATGTCCTGGTAGGAAACATGTTGAATCCAACAGGATCCAAATTAAGGGTGTGAACAATGTGATGGTCTAATTAATGCAAAATCAACAAAAATAGGGAATAAAATCAGATATAGATGAATCAACACACCATACAAGAGAAGATAGGCACAAAAAAAAAAAAGACAGACGCAATGACTTATACAGGTTGTTCCACTTAAAAACACATCCTATATAGCTAGCCCCTACTTTAGAAAGTAAGATTTGGGAACTCTTCATGATATATCAATGTTCTTCATCATGATCTATGCAACTAACTACATCTACTCTAAATGCAATCCTGAAGCATCTTTCAAACTGGGTTTTAACTTTTAAGTCAAACCTAAAAAAATCTCTCAACCAAACTTAACAGTTTGTTCAAATCTCACTCATATACAAAACATTGACTAGAAAAAAGCAAAATGGGGTAGAAACACAAATCAACACACCGACCCATTAGGTTTGGAAGGCAATGTATTTCAGTGAGCAATTAGAAATTTTAGGACACAAGGCTGCACAACAATGATCACCAAGATGAATCGCTTGATCTTAGGGTTTTCTCGTTAAGCATGCTTCTCAAGATGTTTTTTTCATGAGAGGTTAAGGCTACCAATAGTGGTTCTAAAATACCCAACTAAGCCTTTTCTTGGGGTAAAAGATAGTTACAAGTTTCAGTGATAGTAGTTCCAGTACATCATGAGGTCATGGGTAAAAACCATGAAAACTACCACTCTATAATGCAGCAAAAATGTTTTATATGTCTAGCCTCATCAAACAATGTAGTGCAAGAAGCTTCTTGCAATATAACATGGATAGGATACCAACATAGAGACTATTCCCATGGACATGAGAAAATGGGACGACTAGTGCACAAACTTCAACTTAGTAAAATCTAAGAAATGTTAAATGTATACAATCTTATCATTCTTGCACTACGAAGAGGCTTTGAGCCATGATCATCAGGTCACAATTAAGCAACCTTTTATTTGTGTCAAGACTCACAGATGGACATGGGAACTGATCCCAAAATTGACCTGCTCTCATGTTACAATTTTTGCACATGAGACTATTCGCTTTAGAAAATGCATTCTGCAAATGGATTCTACAGGAGTTGTGACATAACTCTTGATTATATGGGCTAGTCCCTCTGGGCACATAATTATAGGGTAGCGGTAACAACCTACTGACCATAGAACAATTAAGGCACTCACTCAGCGAACAACTCTAGTTAATTACTCACATTAGAGAAGTCTGTGAGCTACTCAGAATGGAAACCAAAGCGCATAAAAAGGGAAGAACAAAGCTAAAATATTCACTGCACTCTAGGACTTTGGAATTTTCTCTGTTCAAAATTAGTAGGAAAAGAATGGAGAGATTGGGGACCCCTGTTGCAAAAAATTGGTCAATATTTGTAAGAGGTGGGCCACACACTTGATCCAACAGTTCCTAATTTGGCAGCAAATCAAAGACAGCAGCAGTGGCAAGAGTAATAGGAAAAGGAACATCACCTGTGACCAAAAAGAGTTAAAAAACAACAGCCCTCAGAAAAACCTTGATGGTCATGTCAAAAGGGGCAAAAGAGATGGTCACAAATCTGTTACCTGATTTTTTATAATAAAATTTATTTTATAAGGTTATTTCTTGGTACATGTTAGTTTTTCATGTTATTCTAGTCATCAACATATTGAAAATATGACTGCAAATTCATTTTGCTCCGCATATGTGTTTACAAATTATGCCACTCAGGAATATTGTTGGTCACATCCTAAGGTGATGAGGGGTGTTCACAAGCTGTGGTCCTTACAGTAGTCACTATTTGAGATTAATTGACCATTCGTTTATTCAGTGGTAGAAATTTCATTGTTTAGAAACTTTTTCTTCTGTTGATTTCGTAGAGAGTTGAACAGAGGAGGTTTTACCACCTGATTATTTGTACCATTCTATATGCCTCATTGGCACCTTTCTAGCAAAATTATTCTATATGCTGATTAAAAAAAATCACAATCCAACTATCCAACACAAGAGCAAACCAATGTGACCAAAGACATTATTGTTAGTCAACTAAGCATAGGGAAGCAGCATAAGGTATACAGTTTATACGTTATACAGAAAAGAAGTCTGTCTTCTTCCTTCTCTTATTCTTCTCCATTCAATCTTATTGGTGATAAGGGGTATTAGATAAACAACTACCTATATCCAGAAGAAAGAATTTATATGTACAATAAACCAACTCAAATACCTATCTACATATTTAGTTCTATACATAACTGGATGTATACAATGATAAGTTAATATATGAAGCACTTGCTATCAATTTATCAAAAGAGCACAGCTTACTACAGAACATGCAAAATCCAATTCTCAATAGATGTCAAAGTCCAATACATTAGCAGGTAACAAAAATGTCTTGATGCGAGGTTCCGGATTTAAGAACCTGATATTAACGAGGTGATTAG
>JAOVVI020011674.1:0-12549 GCA_028571085.2 Nepenthes alata | reverse complement strand
GAATGAAACCTTTCTCCAACAAATCCTACAACTGTTATTTCAATTCCTTCAACTCAGATGGGGCCATTCAATAAGGAGACCTCAAGATTGGTGTTGATCCTATTACAATATCAATGACAAACTCAATCCCTTTATTAGGAGGTAATCTAGGCAAATCCTCCAAGAAGACATCCTCAAACTAATAAACAATAGAATATCCTTAATTGCCAGAGAATAACTTCTAAATGTGATTACATATGCCAGATAAATTTGGCACCTATCTTTCATCAAATAGCTAGTATGGACATCCGAAATCTATTCTACAATCTCCCTACCAACTCTACCTTGAAACTTAAAAGACTCATAACTCAGGATACAAAATAAAATCATCTTACAAAAATAATTCACATTGGTGTGATAGCATGCCAACCAATTAATCCCCAAAATAACATCAAAGTTTAGCATATCAAGCAAAATCAGGTTTGCCAATAATTTGTATTCTCAAACCCAAATCAAATATCGAAGGAATACAATATCAGCAAATAGAGATTTATCCACAGGGGTAAACACCATTAAAGGATATTCTAAATACTAAGGGGGTACATATAAATTACACAAAAATCTAAAGATTACAAAAGAATACGTAGCCCTGGGTTCAATTAATACATGGGCCATAGAGTTAAAGATTCACAGATTACCTCCCATAATTGATCGGTCTGCTCTCATATCTTATGTAGTCACTGCAAAAGTTCAACCGGGAACAGCCATTCTCCTATCTAGACACTTCGGAGGAACAGGACAATTCTTCACTAGGTGACCCTTCTAGCAGCAATTATAGCAAGCTCCACTCTGATGGAAACACATTCTTCTGACATGATTCTTCTCACAAAACTCGCACACTGATCTCGTGAATTAGGGCTTAGGCGATGATGACTTTACCTCGATTGATTTCCCCTTGCCTTGTCCTCTGGACCTCAGATGGGAGCATCTACCTCTCAAACTTTGACTTTAATGCTTCGACCACCTCTCAAAATATTTCTCTCACAATTGCTCATACTATATTAATAAAGACCGATCCAATACCTCACTATAAGTCTACAAATGGAGTGGCACAAGCTGCTTTCCAATCGAATCATGAAACCCCTACAAAAACATTTGGGCTCTCCAAGCCTCATCTCCAACTACATGGGGAGCAAATCATGACAACTTCATAAATTTCATGTCGTACATGGCCACAATCTTCTTCCCTTGCCTTAACCTACTAAATTCATCTTCCTTAATTTTCCTAATGCTAGATAAGAAGAACTTCTCTAAAAATGCCACCTGAAATATGTCCGAAGAGATCTCCTCGTTCTCCAGTCCCAAAATATGGTATTGCGTGGCCCACCATCGGCTAGCATCGCCCTCCAACTTGTAGGCAATGAGTTTAACTTTATCCTCATCTAAGCAATCAATAACCAAAAATACTCTCTACCTTCTAAACCCAATTTTCCACTTTGATTGGATCAAACGCTCCCTAAAATTTTAGAATGGATCCACTCTTGAACTAGTTGAAGGGAATCCTGCCTTGTCCCTGCCCCTACTGGGCCATGCTTCTCATGGTAGCTATATCATGGTCTTGGCATTGAATCATCATATCCATAATGTTACTCATGCGACCCATTATCGTTAGATAGTCATCCTTTCTATTCGAACCTAAACCTCCACAACCTGAATTTCTATTGTTTGCTATGAAAGTCACCTATCATAAAAAATATTCAATCAATAATTGACAAAAAATTAATCCAAAATATCTCTCCCTAATGACTCTTCTCTCATATCATTTACTATTACGAACCTGAATCAAAACAAGTAATTAATAAAATTTATAAAAATAAAATCCCATAATAATAATACCATAATGATCAACTAATCCCAAACCCAAGCATGATAAATAAATAAACCACAGGGCCCAATATGACAACCATAACCTGCACAGGATCATATCGGATAACTGTTTAGACAATATCATTCATACGACCTACTTCACAAATATCGTAAGAGGAGGTGACAAACCATAGCATAACCACAACACCCAAAATAGACAACCCAACTAATCTCAATATATAAAGGAGGGTCTACGCTCGGCCATAAAAAAATATCCAAAATGTATCTAATATATATCTAGTCCGAAGATAAAACTAAGCTCACTAAAATAATCGAATGACAATCAAATCGTGTTCGAGTTCCTACACAGTATCCAAACCTACTACTATGAAAGGATAAACAATAAAAAATATGAGCTAAAACTCAATAAGTATCATAATCATATAATAAACAATAATAATATTCAAAATCAGAGGGAGCGTCTATAAATAAATCTAAAATGGATAAAAGATATAAATTTAAAATTTTGATATTGAAGGTCAAATCACAAATTTAAAAACCCAATATCAAAAGTCAAATCACGAATTTTAATCAGATTCGATATTGAAAGTCATAAATGTAGTATCATACTCTAATTACAAGCCAAATCAAAACGTAGTCCCATTGGGACGTGTTCATAATAAATTATGATTCGGAGTCAAATCTCATAATTTGAATCATATAATATCCTTATGAAAGGTATGTTGAATGAAAGAAAGTGTAGATCCAAATCACATATGAATAAACAAAAGTTGAAATGAAATCATATAAATCGAAATATATTTTAAGACAAATCACTTATCCAAATGTATGATACTGTCCAAATTCCAATTGGAGGTAAACCTGCGAATCTCAAATTGAATCGCAAAGGCAAATCCATGCATAAATATAAATTATGCACGAAATTGGAGAACCAAAGACCACGATGTCAACTTGAGGAATGGTTACATATACTCCTGATAACCTTAAACCATATCAACTACTATTTAGACCCATGGATAGGACCACCTATATACTCTATCTCCCATAGATAGAGAACTTATTCACTATATTTTGTCATCTGTGATTTTTGGTGTAATCTTTAAGTTTAATATATATATTAGGATATTCAAATATATTGGTTTTTCATTAAATTCACTTACAATGGCTCTCATTAAAATAAAAATGGGGTGAGTTATCTACAAATAAAGTATTTTCCTACTGACAGAAAATGGAGTCACATAATTTTTTCTCTCAAGAGAGGTGTCACAAATCACATATCAATCGAATCATAAAGGTATTGATCTCAATCCTCAGGCAATGATGCATAAGTACTAATACATGGCCCATGTATATTTTCATCACTTTTTCCATACAAATTTACTGATAGTTAGACATACGGTCTCAAATATTTTACCCATTTTACTAAAAAATAACAAAACCCTTATATACTATAAAACTTCAACAAAACCCCCCAAACAATTGGTTAAAATATCATGCATACACAAATGAAATAAATCGTCTAAATAAAAGAGTATGCATGGACATTAAACTTTCATAACACACAAAAAATATATTAGATATTAAAACAGACCAAAGATAAGTTTTATAGATACTTATTTCAACCTTATATTAAGTAGATTTGACAAAAAGATGCACTAATCTACCTTATCTCTTCTTCCTTTCTCCTGTCTTCTTCTACGCAAAAATTACCTATGCAGTGCCCTGTAGCCGCTTTTATAAACTAATCGGCACTAGAGTGCCACACAGGTGCACCTCGAGCGCTAGCCCCATGGCTTTCAACTCCCGAGCATGCTTTAGGCGCAACTTGGGCGCGATTTAGGCACCAACCTGATGATATGATTTTTTAAAAAATTTTACCAAATATAATTAATTCCAATATATCTAATTAACCCAAATAACAAATCAATCCAAAATAAATCAAATGGGATCCAAGTATTACAATGAGTGCTACTGATATGGGTGCTATGGATATGGGCATATTAGAGTTGAGTGTCTTGACATCCTGAAAAATAAGGGCAAGGCTTTGAATGCTTCTCTCTACTAATGAGAGTAGTGTATTTTAACTCCTTCCTTCAATTGTTACTAATTTTCATAGATTCTCATTAAGTATTATTGTTCCAATATTTAGATTACTTATGGTCTTTATCATATCATCATTTTTGCATAAAAAAAGAAACAATGAAAAAAGCTGAAGCACCAGTTTGAAAAAGATCAGTAGCTGGACACCTTTATGAAATTTAACTGAACCGGCCACCGTTTGACCACAAAATCAGCCCCAAATTAGTAACCAACTAGCTAAGTCCCTTATTAATGTTGTGTAAATTTGGCTCATGAAAATTTGTTAAATAAACCACTGAACCGGCTCCCTAAATAAATAGAAGAACCCCCTGCATCTTATTGATGCTGACGTTGAATTTGGCAGTTTGGATAAAATAAACTGAACTGGCTCTCAAATTGGCTGAACTGGCAGCCAAATTGACAAAACCTTCAAGTGTTATGATTGAAGTGTCAACATGTGAGTCGGCAACCAAAAATACCTTGAAGTGGTCATTGAACCGGGCTTTTGAACAGTAACATAATTAATAAAATAGCATCCATGCTAATATTGAATATCCAGCTCTTGAATCGGGCATGAACCAGACCCCAAACTAACTAAATCGGCAGTCATATTAACCTAAGTGTCTTAAGATGATGTTGAAGTGTCCACCATAAAATTGGACCCAAATTAGCCACTGAATGGGACTTCAAATCAGTAACAAGTCGGCTCCCAGCATCCATACTGACGTTAAGCATGATAGGTTAGGAAAAATAGATTAACCGGCCTTGTACCGGCTAAACTGACAGCCGAGCTGGCCAAATCATCATGTAATAAGACTAAAATATTCACTTATAAACTAGTTGCCAAAGATATCCCGAATTGACCACTAAACAGGGCCCTAAATAGTAACCAAACCATCTGGACAGTATCTATGCTGATACTGAAATTGCAGCTACAGAACCAACCTTGAACCGGGCCCTAAACCAGTTAAACCAGCAGCCATTTTAGCCCAAGTACTTTGAGATAATATTGAAGTATCAACCTATAAAATTTGTCTCAAATTGGCCTCCAAATTAGGCCTTAAACTAGCAGTTGAACCGGCCCGGTGTATGTTGAAATTTTATTTTATGAAAATCATTAAACCCTAGAACTGGCACATTAAATCGACCTATTAATTATGAAATTTAGTGGTAAAAATTAGCATTGACCAATTTTTGAACTGGCAGTTAAATTGACCATGAACCGGTAATTGAATCACCAAGAAATTGTATTAGAAAAATTAACCGAGCTAGTCCTGAACCAACTACCAAACCGGCAATCAAATTGATTGAATATACCACATGTTAAATCTCAATTTTTTAACATATGTAAAATTTTAAAGTTGAAACTACTAAAATGATCAATGTATTTGATTTCTTTTATGATTTACGGTTTAGTAGTAATTATCGTATTTTATGATTAATATGTTTAATATTATGAGAGATTTTAAGGAAAGCTTTACAAGTCTCAAGAAATATGATTATTTTCTTTCAGATGAAAGAAAATTAAGAACAAGTGAAAAAGCTTCCATAATAGATTTTGAAAAAGCAATCTAGAAATTGGACTAAGAAACTTTTTCAGAGGATAATATTTTCTGACATGTCTTAAAATATTATAGTAAAAATTAAAAAATTACCTTTAGCATTGAGGGGCAATAAAGGTAGCTGTTAGGTCTCGTTTATCGGGATATAATAGGTATGTACCACCGATCTCGGAGTACAATAAGGAGATTACAGCCTTAGATTTTGTAAACTGAATATAATCTTTTCTTCGATTGACCACTACATTAGATAGTAAGGCCTATTAACTCTAATCCCTAAAGATAAATGATAAATAAGATTCATTATATTGACTAAGATAAGAAAAAATTAAAGAAGATGAAAGATCATGCATATTTTATGTGATTTTTGTTCTTCTAATGAATATATGTCTATTTTAAGTATAAATATATATGTCTTTGTTATATATACCTTACTAAATAGTTGGCTCATTCTCATACTGTTTTTCTTAACCCTCTTGATGGCAAGTACGAGTTGGTATCTAGTAATCAGGACTCAAGTCAGAAGATAATTAGGTTCAAATGGTGATGGATTGTAATGTAGTGTAGTAAATAAATTTGATATTATAAAGTTATGTACTCCATCATGTGATGAATAAACAAATACAATATTGGTATTGATCATTTAGTTGTGCTTTCGTAGATTTTATGGTCATTATTTATACTTCAGTGGATTTTTTTATGGTAATGATTTTGGTACTTAGTAGCATCTCTGAAGAATCCAATACTATATTCTATTCGTACAGAGTTGGAGCCACTTGATATGGCAATCATATAGTCTTTTGTATAATTATTATATTTATTGTGGACTTATATGTAATGTGACCCATCAATAAGTATAAATGAAGGCGTGAGACGTCACATCTTACACTCGAATACACACAAGTGGTTATAGAATACTTCCTTTCTGGCCACACCTTCTCTGGAATTTTTCCATTCAATGGACCACTCGATGATACGTTGACAATATGAGCTATAACATTCAAGGCTTCCCTCCGAAATGAATCGGGGAACTTCACCTCTGAAAGCACACATCAAACTCTCTCCATCAGTGTCTTATTCATCTATTCAGTCACACTATTTAATTGTGGTGTCTTCGGTGAAATCCTTTGGTGACGAATTTTGTGAGATCGACAATATGTATTAAATGCGCCGATATGCTCACTGCCATTGTTACTATAGATACACTTCAACTTCTTTCTTGTTAGTTTCTCAACCAATGCAAGAAATTATTCGAAGACATCAAGGGATTGATCTTTCAACTTAAACAGATACACTAATAATTTTTTTAAACAATCATCAATAAATATAATGAAGTATAGTGCTTTCTGAATGTCTTCACCTTAAGAGGGCCACATATGTTAGTGTAGACCAATTTAAAAAAATTGGTCTTATTTGTGGACGAGTTTTCATGGAATAAAACTCGTTGTTACTTCCCCACATACAATGAGGACAAGTCTTCAACTTCACTTTCTTCACACCTCGAAAGAAGTCCTTCTTGGATAGATATTTCATCCCCTTCTCACTCATTTGACTCAACCATCGGTATCACAAATAAGAAGATTCGTCACTTCTAGCAAGATGCACATCGTTAGCGAAAATAGATACTCGTAACATGTACAAGTTGGAAACTTTCTTTCACCGGACAACTACTAAAAATTCTTTAGTCAACTTCCATACCCCATCACAGAATGTGTTGCAAAATCCTTCATCGTCAAGCTTGCCTACTAAAATTAGATTTAGTCGAATATTCAGGACGTGTATACATCCCTCAATAACAATTTGGTTCAATTATTGGTAATAAGGCACACATTACCATAACTGACAATTTGAGATATACCTTCGTTAACCATTTTCAACACTTAAAAATTATCGAGAGTCTAAGATGTAAAAAATTTCCTTCATGACATGACGTGGAGTGAGGCACCACTATCTATCACCCAATCGATTTCGTGATCTGTCAAATTGATCGCTTCATCCTCCTTGCATACCCACCAAAGGTCACTTTTGGTAACAATTGAGACTCTCTCATCTTCTTGGGCCCTATCCACTTTCTTCTCATTGCCATCAGTATTTTTACACTTTCACTTAAAAAGGTGCTTCTTGATGTGTCCCATTTTTCCTCAATGAGGGCACTCAGGGTATTAATATCTCGAATGAGACTTGCTTTGACTTTTCTCACCAAGTTTAAAGTTACGCGCTTTATTCCTTCTGTGACTCAGAGACTAGCACTTCGGAGTGCGACGAAGAAGACCCCTGTGATCGATATCTCATCTTCTCATTCAACATAACTCCCTTTAAAATTTCTAGAGTCACTACGCCGTTTAAATCTGTATTGATGATAGTGATCTGTATCACCTCCTAAGAGTCTGATAAGATAGTTAACAGACACAAGCCCAGTAACTCAGTATCAAACTTGATGCCTATGCCACTCAACTGATCCACACATCTTTGGAACTCATTCAAATGATTGGCTATTGTCGTGCCTTCCTTGTACCTCACTTGTATCAACTTTATCAAGTGGAACAATTTATTATTACTGATTTTTGAAACATATATCGTCTCAAGCTTCTGCCACTATTTTTATATTTGTTTCATTCCAAATGTGAATATACATATTGTCATTTATAAATTATAAAATATAGTTACAAACTTGTTCATATTCAAAAGCTCGTTCCTTCGATTTTGAGTCATGCTTTTGCGTAATAAACACTAGAAGATGCATTATTTTCATAAACAGTAAATCTTTCATATTGCTCCTTCAAATATCATAGATTGTGCGATTCAAATAAACCATTTATTTGCAAACTTTCATTGATTCAAATAAATTTTAATACACGATACCAATAATCGTGTCTTTGATACCACTTGTTGGGACTCAAACCACTTATTTAAACCATAAGAAAATAATAAATAATTCACAATAAGTACACAGCAATCACTAATAATAAAATAAAATACAACTTTTACATTAAAAAGCCTCTGAATAATGAAAAAAATTATGAGACAATATATCCAAAAAATAACCCCACTATACAATCAGCTCGATTGCACAAATTCAACAAATATAAGGGCAAGACACCTTGTAACAAATAGATCGGGTAACAGTGACTACAATATGAAAAAATAGTAAATATAACTGATAAAATGTTCTTCACACTTCTAAGAATAGCATACCCAATGTCGGCGAAGATTGAAATACGATTTAGAACTCAACTGGATACATGAGTCTTTCTCTTCTCCATTTTCTCTTTCTTTCTCTTCTTTTTTGTTGACCCGAAAAATGTATCGGCATGTTTTTATACTACAAGCCATGCTTGAGCACCCATTAGGCATGCCTCGAGAGTGTGTCCCTTCTGGAATCGGTATCTCAGGCGCCCCTCAAGCGCACCTCAAGCGTGCTGCTACTGGATTCGGTGCTTCAAGCATTGGTCATATGCCCGAAACCCCACAATCCTCCATATTAGTATAGAACTTATGTATTTTCATTTGAACCGCCAAACAATATATCAAATGGGCATAGACCTACACAAGACTGACCCATAACCCAACTAAATCGTGAGGTGAGGAATGTGAGAAAGTTGTTATTGCTGTCGTTGCTATTTGTACTACCGTGGCTATACAAGAAGGAGAACAATGGTTGTGCCATTGTGTTCCCAAGGAGAATAAGAGAAAATCCAGGTAAGTAAAAAACATCCCATTTTTCTATAATTTTCACATCATTTTATCTATAGGTTGATGCCTAAACATTATAAAAATAGGAGGTTAATTTATTATAGAAATATTTTGGCCATTCTAAAGCATTTTATACACCCTAAAATGACTACAAATCATACATAAACAGTAATATGTAATGTAGTATGAACGATAATAGCCAAAGAAGAGGACAATGAATGGTATGCCGGAGGGAAAAAAAGTTGGTTCTGAATAATTTTTGAGCCCGCTATTATAATGTGTTAAAAATATGTTTAATATTACAACATGCATAGTATGATCCTTTATTAACTGAATGTGATTTCAATTTTTGAGGTGTCAATAATCAAGCTGCTTTGGTGAACACAAGAAGCTATCATTTCAACCTCAGCAGTGGTAACAAGCGATGTTTAGTTTGTCCATTTGCTTCTTAAACTGATTTGTTTTTATCATTGTGATTATTTCTCTTAATTTATGTAATACATAGATTAATAGTAAGTTATCAGTTCTCAATTTTGACCTCTCGAAGTGATAAAAATTGAGCCACAAAGTGACATTGATGATCACAAAAAACTAATTTTAGAGTTCAATGATTGTGTGATGGGTCATATTTGAGTCAATCGTTCATATAGTAAATAAATGCATTCGTGATTATAAACTTATCAAGATTACTCTTTATCATATGCACTTTAATGTCATGTCGCCAAAATGTATTTGGGGTTACCTGAGGACAGGGAAATAGAGTGACAACATGTTTCGAAGAATTTTAAAACTGCCCAAATTTGTGACTTCACTGAGTGCCGCTATTATTTGTTATAAATAGAATTATTCTCATCTTTATTAGCCACAATTATTTTAATTATTTTATATTATGTTATAGTGAATGTATGGGTGATTTTTTGGATATTTTATTACCATGATTGGACTTTTTAAAATTAGTTAGGGCAGTTTGAATAAAATTATTGATTCTTACGGACTTAGTTCAACAGTGATAAAATAGAATTGATGGGTCTGATATCGCAGGCTGACTCGAAACTTCAAGCGTGATGAAGAAGCTTTGCAAAGACAGAAAATATTTTCATTTTGATTGGAAAAATTCCCATTGACAAAAAATTGGAACTCGTCTTCGAGAAAAAAATTTCATTCTTTCACTAGATAAAAAGGGAAGAATGGACAGCAAGGGGGGGGGAGGCCCGATGCTGCCACTCCGGTCTGCTGGCCCAACCTTCCTTTCTCGACCCCGGTGAAAACAAAGCATGGCATGGTGCCTTCTTTGCTCCCGTCTCTGTCAAAACAACAGCACAGACAGAGCTCTCTCATGGCACCCCTCTCTCTCTGTTGTTCACGGCCTAGGCAGGGTACAGAGCCTCCAGGGACGATGCCCAACCCTCTATCCTCGCAAAACAGAGCCCAAAGTTCCCGAAGGCGGTGCCCCGCTCTTCTGCTTTGGCTCTCAGCTCGCCAGCGAAGTAGAGTACCACGAAGCCTCGTTAATAGAGCCTAGCCCCCGGTCCCATCTCCGGTAGAACAAGATCCGAAGTTCCGTTGTGACGGCAATGAGGCGTCCACATCAAATAGAGCCTGACGCTCTCCGTTCATGGAGACTGGCTCATCTCTACTGCTCTCAACCCGGACAAAGCACACGGCACTTCCGGTAACCGATTCCAGCCATTCACCCTCAAGTCGGGATGAAACAGGGCACAATGCTCCCTGTCAATGGCGCGAATCTGACTTTTCCTTAGACAAGGGTGAAGTAGGCTTAGCGAAGCCCATCCAACGGCTCCCAGTTCAGCTGCTCCCAAGCTCAGCGCAGCAGAGCTCGAGGCCCCCTCCATCAATGGCGCTCGGTGCCTTCGTCCTTGTTTTTGGGAAACGGAGCTTGATGCCCAGCTCCTCCATTTTTCTCCTCGGTCAAACAGAGGCACGGGACTCTCCTGAGAAGGGAGCCCAATGCTTCCTGAAAATGGCAACCCATGCTCATCGTGCTCTCAGCAGGACCCAGTGGTCTCCAAGAATAGCGCTCGACCATTCCTCCTAAATCAAGGCAGAAATGGAGCTTCCCCAAAATGGCGCACAATCTTTCAGCAGAAGGCAGAGCAGGCGTACGGCGCTTTCCTCTCTCTTTCACACCTAAAGGCCGCGGCCCCTAACCTTCGCCCAACAGTCCACGGTCCCTAAATCACACCTAAAGGACCGCAACCTTAAGTTTTGATTAAGGCCCAAGGTCCTACCGTCTCATCCGAAGCCTACGGTGAGGATACCGGAGGTCCTTCCCCTCACAAGCCATGTCCAGCATCCAGCGTCTCATTCCGAATCTCTGGCATATCGTGCCGTCCTTTGCAGGTGCACCTCAAAGCGCCCTCCTCGGACACACCCTCAAGCAGGGACATCTCTAAGTTGCCTTCCTGGGCGCACATCTAAGCCGTCCTCCGCAGATGCCCTCTCAGTCGGAGACATCTCTAAACCGCCCTTCACGGATGCACCTCTAAGTCGCCCTCCACTGGCGCACACCCAAGTGAGGACATCTCCAAGCCACCCTCCACGGGCACACCTCCAAGCCATCCTCCACGGGCGTACTCCCAAGTAAGGACACCTCTAAGCCAGCTTCTGTGGGCGCACCCCAAAGAGGGATTCCTCTAAGATGCCTTCCTCGAGCGCACCACTAAGCCGCCCTTCGCGGGCACACCGGTAAGCTGCTTCTCTGCCAGGCGCATCTATGGAGCCTAATCCTCCAAATACATTCATCTCACACTCCCTTATTCTTACATTTTAAGTATGCATTCCTCCGTTTATTGCGGAAGGTTTCTGACTTAAGTATTGAAGTGTCAGCGGGGGATAGCCCCCCGTCGGCCTCTGACCTCTTATTTATTAGTTATATTGTGTAGGTTTTAGGTTAATAGCGACGGAGACCAGACCCACTCGTGATCACCTCCGAACGACGAGGAATCCGAAGGCTCCCTAATCCGTACAACAATCGGGGACCCGGGACGCAATAAGAATATATATTTAATGGTTTTAGTATTAATACATTAAAACCACTATGAATTCGGCAATATTTTAAAAATCGGTCAAATAATTTGTTATTCCTAAATTTTTTAGATATTTTTAGTAATCATTTCTTCATATTGACTTAATTTATGAGGGTAATTTTTTTTTGGCTATCTATAGTTAAAAAGAGAAAATCATATAAAGATGCCATGGTATCAAAAAAATATGAAATATATAACACAGTGATATAGTCTATAGTTATCTGATATCGATTTTCATATCCCAAAAGGATGAAAGCTATTATGACAGATGTTTATATTCCTATAAACAATATACACTGAGATAT
>JAOVVI020011672.1:0-12549 GCA_028571085.2 Nepenthes alata | reverse complement strand
TCAAAACAAAACATCTATTATTTTAAAAATATTGAGCATATTTAAAAATTTATTTTTAATAAAACATAATAAAATTATGTAAAATTATATATTTTAGTAATTTAATTAAGTTATTAAGCACATAATTGATCAGGTAAGATAATTTTAACAGTACCATTAAAAATAAATTTTTATAAATATTCTTTTTATATATCATAAATAAAATAATAATTATTTCTACAATGTTATATTTTTATACGAGTGAAATTATTTTATTATTCCTTTTAAATATTTTTTTTAAATATATATATCCATACTTAGCAGTCATGGGCCCGTGGGCTTATTGCTTCAACTCGATCGGCCCAATAGAATTTGCTTATTTTGAATTTTGTTATATTTGTAGTTATTATATAATTATTTATATTTTTTAAAAAAATATATTTATTAGATATATAAATTACTAAATAATATTAATAAAAGTCAATGTTAACAAAATTATGTTTTTTTACCATAAAAATAGTAAGTTGCCTTTGATATAAAATTAATACGTTAAAAAAAGAAATAAAAAAGAACTGTTTTATACTTTGCTTATTTTAAATATTATTTTATATTTTAAGTTTTTTTATGAATATCATTTTTACGAAAATAAATAAATTGAATAATAATTTTAAAAATTTATTTCCCTTCTCTCATATTATATTTTCTCCCTCTTAATTAAGAGCGCCGTTTATCCAATATGAGAGGGACAAATCAGGTGGGACATCCCTGTTGCTTCATCTGAAAAGCAACCTTTTTCTGTTTTTTTTAAAATAAGGTTTAATATTAGGTATTTGGTCTGCTTCATGATAAAATAATATTTGATATATTTCTGAATCAAATTTAATAAAAAAATATTTGATAAAATTCTATAGACATCCTCTTTAATAAGATAAAAAATATTATAAAATAATATGATATTAGTTAAGAATACGGTGCTGACCCCACCTATTTGAAAAGGCTCCTCCGTCAGATTCAACCACTCCAAATATGAACCATTCGATGAATTTTTTAAATATATATTTTAAATTTTTTTGATATTATATATTATTATTGTAATATAATTAGTGATATGAAAAATTTAACGCGACATTTTACATTTCATAAAAATAATGCTTAAAAAATGGATATGGGATTGAGATTGATATTAATAAAATGTTTTAAAATAAATTTTAATTATATATTTACATCAAACCGGCGGTGCTTACTGTCGCAGCTGAGCACGGTCTATTATTCAAAGTTTTTGATTTTTTTTTTTTTTGAAATAATTTTTGTTTATTTATTTTTTCAATAAAATAAGTGTGCTACCTAATTGGACGAAAATTCTGCGTCTCCTGCTTGCGCGGTGAAAGCTACGGCTTGGATGAATCTCCCTCTATCTCTCCCTCTCATCATTCTCTATCTGAATCTCTCTTGCATTTCAAATACTAGATGAAGAAATGTAATTAAGCTGAGATTGTGGTTTTGTGAACTAATTCATGTCGAAGTTTGAATTTCCGGGTGAATAGATTGTCAGGGTATTTCTTTCCGTGGGGAAATTTTGAATTGATTAGGAATGCCAGCTCGCAAACCGAAGTCGGGTAAGTTCGATGTGGCGGAGAAGCAGCTTTGGCGAGACCCCTATGAAGTGCTTGGAGTCTCGCGCAACTCCACAGAGCAGGAAATCAAAACAGCTTATAGAAAATTGGCGCTTAAGTATATTTTCAACTTCTTCTTTTCCCTAATATTCTGAATTATGTTGACTTTCGCGTGTAGTTCCACTGTTTTGATTGCGTGTTTTTCTGCTCTGATTTTGGATTAAGTCGCTGAGATGGTATGTGTGTTACTTAATTAGTTGAACTAAATATTTATTTGTGAGGGATTTAGTAAACATCTGAAGTGTTGGCGGTTGCAATTAGTTGGATTGCGCTCTTTTAAGATTTAAACTCTTCGATCGACTGTCGCATTTTGTCCTGTGAAGTTTGCTAGGCTGACCGTCTTCCAATCAACGGAAGAATTGTTGTATAGGATCTGAACGTTATCATCCTGTTCTGCGTGCATAGACACTATACCTGGTTTTTTGCGTGTTTTCGACCCTTACTATGGGAGGCCTGGGAGAATCTGAATTTGAGGGCTAGTATAATTGAACCCCTGGCCTGCCATTTGGCACTCTGGTTTCTTGCAGTTCTTGCATTAGAGTTGAAGGTGCGAGGAAAAGTTGGAAGAATTGTAAATATGTTCTTTATGTAGAAGTAAGATGTATCGTTGCATATGACTTCCATGTCCCATAGCATATTTAGAATTCAATTAAAAAGTTACTATTGTTTGTGAAATGGTTTGGAAGAATCAATGGCGACTTACAAATTCACAGGGCAGTGGATTGTGTGCTGCAATGCCTAGCCAGGGTCCACCATTTTAGATTAAATGCCATAATAGGACTCTGGATTTGTTTTCTTGTTAGCTTCACATCATCCACTTTCCTTTTGTAGCTACTCTTTGGACAGCCTTGTAAAGCTTGACGTGTGGATGATACTTGTTGGGATATGGATTACTCCTGTGTGGACTCATATTTGATTGGCAGGATGGTAGGTTTGGCCAAATATGTATGGGTTCAATACTGAGGCGAAGTATTGTTTTATTCGCTACATGCACGACGATGTGGCCGATGACTAAGTATGGGTCGGAGTGGTGATAATTGGCCGGAGTAAAGTATGGGCCAGAATGGTGATACTTGGCCGGAGTTAAGTATTGACTGGAGTAGTGATACTTTGTTAGAGTGAAGTACGGGCCGGAGTGATAATACTTGGCCGGAGTGAAGTATCCATTGGAGTGGTGATACTTAGTCGGAGTGAAGTATGGGCCGGAGTAGTGATATTTGGCTGGAGTGAAGTATCGGCAGGAGTGGTGATACTTGGCTAGAGTGAAGTATCTGCTGGAGTGTTGCAGCTGGGTCGGCGTAATGAGGCCAGTTTGATCCATACTACTGATGCGAAGGCTGAGGGCGGCTTATCTGGAAAGCTGGTTATCTACAAAATTCAATGCAGGTAGCTGACTTCATAGAATAGGTTGTTGACTTTCTATAGTTGGTAGCCAATTTTGTAGAGTAAATCACCTACAAAGTTCAAGGTAGGAAGACGACTTTGCAGAGTAGGTTACAGACTTTGTAGGGCATGCGACCGTCTTACAGAGCAGGCGCCGCTTGGTGAAAAGATGCATGTGTGTGTGTGTGTGTATATATATATATATAGCTGCGTTTTTGCTCTTGTGCTTTATTTTTCGAGGGTTTTTGTAACTAAATTTTACATAGTAAGATTTTTATGGATTAAATGTCCCATGGTTTTCTCCCTCTTATTCAGAAAAAGGTTTTCACTTAAATATTGTGTATTTTGTTCTTTTCTTTCCCAGTTGTGTGTGATTATTGTCATTATCTCTCCTCTTTGTTCCACTGTCCGACCAGCGCCCATTCCCAACAATAGTAAGTAATTAGCTGATAGAAAATACTGCCGTTAAATTAGGAACTTTCATTGGAATAATTATCACTTTGCTATATAAGAATTTTGCTGGAGATATTGTATTGCTATACAATGTTGTTATCTGTTTGATGTTGTAATTTTTTAATGAAAAATCTTATAGTGGAGGGCTCTGAGAATTGCTCATTGATAATATTTTTCTTGTAGTCAATTGTGGTTTGCTTTACATGCCACAATATGCACAACTTATTTGTATGAGAACTTCTTTAAAGATGGACAATTTGGCAATGGTTTAGTTTAGGTGTTTGCATTTTTGTCTTCTATACAGTATGGGCAAGCCAATGATGTAACCGTAATCATACTGACAGCTCCGTGCAGTAAAATTTTTGATTGAACCTTATAGTTTTTACACTGCAGGCTGCACCGTGTTCCATATCAAATGGGCTCTGTTAGCTCCTGCTGAACATTTGAAGTTGTTATGGTAGTAACTTCACTGTTCCTCCAGCTTAGGAGTATTGAAGTTGTCATAACTTCACCGTTCCACCTGTTGAACATTTAAGTTAGTTGTTGTTAGGAAAAAATAAGAATGAGGTAGATCTATGAAAATTTAGAGTAATGTGATAAAAATAATTTAAAATTACTTGCTTGAAAGATATTGTACTAAATCAACTAGAATGATGAAAACATATTAATGTAGCCAATCCCACTTAATGAGGCATACGGTTTTGTTATTGTATAATAGTTTATGAATGATTATCATAGGTAGTATGAACTATTGAGTTTTGCTATAATTGTATGACATTCAGATATCATCCTGACAAGAATGCAAATGATCCAAAGGCATCTGATATGTTTAAGGAAGCAACATTCTCTTACAACATATTGTCCGATCCTCATAAAAGGCGCCAATATGACAGAGCTGGTTTTGAGGTGAGCAAATACCGGCGCTATCAATTGATTTAGGTTGTTCGATGTTCTTTACCGGTGTCTACTTTTGCCTGGGGGTTAGAAAGGGTTTTTCTAGTTATATGTTTATGGTTTGTGTCTTCATATTTTTTTATTTTCTTTGAGATTGGGTTTAGGGCTAATGTGCCTACATTATGCTTTGCATAGGCTGTTGAACCCGAAAGCCAAGAGCTGGAACTAGATCTTTCAAGTTTGGGACCTGTGAATACTATGTTTGCAGCAATATTTAGGTAAACACTTCTGCTTTTTTTTTTAATTTTTAATTTCTATATTTGTCATCCTATGGTTTTCTGTTTCATTTGTAGATGTACTACTCAAATCTCATTATTCTAGTTGTAGAATTATGACTTTTTGTACTGTTTGTTTTTTCGTCATAATAGGAAACTTGGAGTCCCTATCAAGACCACTGTATCAGCAGCTGTGTTGGAGGAGGCATTGAATGGCATGGTAACCATTCATGCACTTCCCCTAGGACAACCTTTGTTTAGAAAGGTAAAATCTACTTATTTCTTGTTTAGCATTATCACTTTTTTATTTGGTGAGAGCAGAATTTTGTTTCTGACTAAAAATGGAAAACTGCACCATCTCTCAGTAGAGTGGGGAGATGAAAACAGCAAAGAAAACAACACAACATTGTTAAAAAAAAAATAATAACAGTACTGAACTGCTCTCATCTCAATAGGAATCCCAATCGTGATAGTAAAATTCAGGGGTAAACGTCCTGTACACTTCATCAAATATCATCTGGACTATAACCTCTGGCTATTTTTGCTTTTTGTCATGCCTAATTTTGGATCTTAAATTTTTCCTTACAGGTTGAGAAGCAATGCGCCCACTTTTATTCTGTTACAATAACGGAAGAGGAAGCCCGAGGTGGGCTTGTGTGCCATGTACAATCATCCTTCAAAAGCAAATTTAAGGTTTGTGTGAAAAATCATAAACCCAGTTAGTGCTTGGTTTATGGGAACAGCCGCTGTTACAATTTATTCTCAGAATTCTTTTTCTTCTGATTTGAGATCTTCCTCTTCTTCTCCTTTTTTTTGATGGGGGATGGGGTTCTAGAATTGGTAGGATAAGTGTCCAGGTATTCCTCACCCACTCTATGACTGCTTGGTTCCTCTTCCACATGTGTGCTGCTTGTTTCTGCAGTTCTTTGCATAAGTTTGATGGCTTGTATATTAATCGAAAATGTTACCATATGTAAAATCAGTAGAAAAATCCATCTTTGTGTGTGCAAACTTAGGTGCTGCATTTTAGGAGATATGTAGGGTTATTAGCAGAAGCTTGCAGATAATGGATGTGTTTACATTGAATTGAGGCTTTCTTGTGTATGTTGGGTAAATACATAGCAATTTTCCATTTGAGATAATGTAAATTAATGTTTTAGACATGTATGCATTCTATCCTTTATGTATGTCCAATCATAAGATGACTATGACAGTAGATGTTATTTGCTTCAATGAATTTGTGCATCACATGCCTGAATCATAATTTTGTGGTGGAAATATTATGGAAAGGCAAATAACTACACTTGCACTCACTGCTGCAATAGTTGTTTGGATGTATGCTGTTTAATAGGAACTGTGTTTAGCATCATGTATCACCAAAAAAGCCCGTCTACTGTAGGAATTTCTTTGAGCCCTTCCACTGGCACATTCTGCCTGCTTAACATTTTTTAATTGTATTTAGTTTGACATCTTGTTTCCATGTTCTTCGTTATTGTTTGGAATTATATTATATAGCTCATATTCTCTTTGATCAGTAACAAAAGATTTTATTAATACCAAGATGATACAATGCAGGTGTGACCAAGAAAAACACAATCACCATCAAACAACTTCGAAATAAACCAAAAAAGTTACCATCTATCTTTCCTAGACAAAAAACCTAAAAAGACAACACACACTCTCTTACTTTCATAGCAAAAACGAAATTCAGAAGATACAATGAAATCCTAATTCCATTACCGCGTAACGAAATTGGATTCGGAAAAGTAAGTCTGAAAAAAAGCATTGGGGCGAAACATGACTTTGATTCTAGGGGCGAGCATTAGCGCTTTACCAATAACATAAATAAGGATTTTCCTGCTTGTTTAGTAAGGTCATGTTTTCCATTTTGATGGGGTAGGTGCTTTCTGGGTTAGGGTACTCTTCATTCGTTATTAAAAACTAATAAGAGACAACCAAAGAGACCCAACAACAGCAAATAAAAGAGTCTACCCGACAATCGATATGCATTTCCACCCCCCTCCTTTTTTTTTTAATTCACTCTCCATTGAAGCCTTTTCAATTTTGTATCCTTTTTGTTGCTTTTGCAACTTCTTCTTTCTGCTTCGATTCTTCTATTTCTCTAATGTTGTATTTTTAATATTAAAAAAAAGCTTTATAGGCTTATAATCTTGACCACAATAGATTTATCCACAAATTTACTAAACTCTAAGAATTCCATCAATCACCAACCTGAGACACTCAGCTTGAATTTCCACCTGGTTATTGGATGATTTATCTTCAAAATTAAAATGTGATTAATTTTGAAAAACTTACCATGAGCTGTGACAAACAAATGTTCAAGAAATGGACTAATTTTCTTATTCGAAACATCCTTAGGATCCCACCTTCCCACAAATCTTTCTTCCTCGTCTAAATTAAACAAAGGTTGCCATGTGACTGGGCCCCACTGTAGTAAAAGAATAAAGTGTCTCAGTTACCCCAACTTAAAGAGAGGAGGTGGAATCATGCACAACGAGCTTGGAAGCTTTCATCAAGGTGCCCATTATTACTGTTGCAATCATTCTTGCCATGGAAACTACCATTGTAATCCTCGTTAAACTTCCGACCTTCATCAACCATCACCTAACATTCACACTGGAAATGGATCGACTTCTTAACGAGACAACAATAATTCTCAGAACATACCTTGACAGCATCATTGACCTTTGGGTTAGCAGATTTATCCCCCTTATCCACTAGAAAGACAGTTGCTTTATTGCTAAGAGATCAGCATCACTGACAGCCTTAATGTCTTTGAAAACGATGAATTCCGGAGTTGATTCCTCAAAAATCCTATTGTTTTATACATCACCACAAACGAGGACCAAATCAGGGCCTAATTACGAACTGGCCCAGCTAAACCCCAAAGAATTGCTAGAACTCTCCTTACACTGTTAACAGAACCTTCTAGTTGAACACTACCCAACCAACATAAACAGATAGCAAAAATGTTCATCTTATCTCACTAACCTTAGCAACCTTAGAGTAAAACCCAAGTTTTGCTGCCACTGCCTCGTCTATTGCTCACCTACTCAAGAGATGAAGTCTCATGTGATTGGAACCGTTTGAAGATAAAGGGGAGAGAAAGAATATACCAAACAGAGCCCAACCTCCACCATGAGGACCTCAGGGCTGGGACAATTGAAGCATTATGCTTAACCAAACACCATTCAATCTTGATGAAATAGTTCCTCTTATTTGATCTTGATTTCACAGAAATTCATGCAATTCCAAAAAAATGGGAACTTTCCAAATCCTTGTAGAAATCAATAAGATGTCACAGATTTACTGAGAAGCCTCCAAAATCACCCATAAGCAGCAATCTTGTCTTCTAGACCTCCTCAAAAACGACTGGTTTCCCATTTCTAATCTGTTCATCACGGAGTTTTGCTTCAATCATGTAATATTTCTTCACATAAAACAAGATTCAAAACGAGAAGCAATTCCATAACAGAGATTCAAAAAATTGCAGACAGAATGGGTGAGAGAGAGGATGTGATGAGAGTACCATATGACTCAGATGAAAGCTTTGAGAAGCGGGAGAGGGAGAACCAATAGAAAGAGAAAAGGATGGACAAAGGAAAGAGAGGAAGGCAAAGGCAAGACCATTGGCCTCACCAGCAGCTGAAGAAGGGACAATTGAGGGCCAAGAGGAATCTTAGAGCGAGAGAGCAGTGAAAGTTATGAATCTCTTGCTGATAGATAGCTTTTTTACTTCGTATCCTCTGCTGCTAGTCCTTATTTTCTCTAGTGAAGCATTTATGATCAATGCACTGGTTGTGGGACTTCAGTGAGCACTGTCACTAAGGGATTTATTTTAAGATGTATGATTCAGAGGTTGACTGAGCAGCATTTTCCAACATTGCATTGTGGTATCATTTGTAATAGATTTTTGATAACATAAAATCGAAAATTTTGGAGTAATTAGACACTGTTTTACCAAATTTTACTTGTTTTGATTTTTCGAGTTTATACGGTCATTTGCAAATTTAATTACCGATTCATTTTGCAAAAGTGATGCAAGTGTAATTGTGTAAAATCCTCTAGAATTGATCATTCCAGGTGCTCATCTGGTCATTTCTAGCCTCTTTTGCTTTCTTCATAAGATATTCTTTTTGTGTTTATATGCCTTGCAAATGCATGCACTAGTCAATCACCTGATGCTTGTGTGCAGGTTTTTGTTGCAAATTCTCCCTTTTAACATGATAACTAACCAGATTTCGTATGACTTGAGGTTACTTAATGTTTTGTCTTTTTGATGAGTAACAGAGCATTTACTATGCCCCCATTTTGTGCAGTTATTGTATTTTGATCAGGTAGAGAATGGTGGTTTAAGTCTTGCACTGCAGGTATTTGTCTCTTCCTACTTCCATAGAGGCATTAGGATGATTGGTGAAATTGAAAACCTGTTGGCTACTTTACTGAACCCTGAAGTAAATTCTTGCTGGCAAATTGGAAAAGCCTTTCCGGAAAAATTATTAAATTTATTATCATCATGTTTTTCTCTCCTTATCAAGGCTACTGAATTCTCTCTTCTTTTTCGTAGGAAGATGGTGCCAAGACAGGGAAGTTCACATCTGCTGGGATGTATTTTCTGGGTTTCCCTGTTTATCGCTTGGATCACATGGCTCACTCGGTGAGTTGTTTATTGATGTTTCTATTTACATTATATAGAGCCCATATTATATCATGAAAATGTTTGGGGGACATCCCTTGGTTATCCACGAGTGATTTTGCGGGTGATATGGCATCCTATTTGTCCATCAATGATAATGAACTCACGTAAAAAATACCTGATTAATTTTGACTATGCTGCAGATGGCAGCTGCTAAGGATCCAGATGCTGCCTTCTTTAAAATACTGGATGGGTTTCAGCCGTGTGAGATGACAGAGCTAAAAGTTGGCACCCATGTCTTCGCTGTTTATGGTCAGTTATTTGGCTTCTATGCTCTGTTGGCTGAGGTGCTGCTGTTTTCTTTTCTTCGTCACTATCTATTTTGCAGACTTAACTGCTTCTTTCTATTACTTATTTCGGCGAACAATCAGGTGACAATTTTTTCAGAAGTGCAAGCTACTCTATTGAAGCTATTTGCGCTGCATCTTTTGCAAAAGAAAAGGACGAACTTAGAGCTGTTGAAGGAGAGATTTTAAGCAAAAGGGTGGAACTATCAAAATTTGAAAATGAATACAGAGAGGTTTGAGCTTTTAGAAATATCTGGTGCTTTGACAGATTTAACTTTGTAGAAACGATTTAGCCCATTTCCTCACACGGCTGCACTAACGGCAGGTCCTGGCCCAATTTACCAAGATGACGAATAGATATGCGGAAGAAATGCAAGCAGTGAGTATGAAACTTTTTACCCTTAGTAAGACTTTTGACTTCCTCCATTACTGCGACATTCTCTATCTGAAATTTTAAATGAGTCTGGTGCTGCAGATTGATGAACTTCTGAAACAGCGAAATGAAATTCATGCCTCATATTCTGTGGCTCCTCAAATGAAACGGACTCCAAGTAAAAGCAAGGGCCGTTCTGTTAAGGAGCCTAAAGAAGAGGGACAGACAAGAGACAAGAAGCCTTCAAGGGAGAGGCCTAAGAAGAAGTGGTATAATCTCCACCTAAAGGCAAATCAAAGGAAGGCTTGCTAAGTAAGGTAAAAAATGTGAGATGATCATTTCTTTGTTCATAGTTGTGAAAATGCAAAACGTAGCATGATAAAATAAAAATAGCTAAGAATTGATCTCTAATGTATCAACTCCAGCCTCTAGAAAAGATTAAAAGGTAGAAGACGTATCATCTTTGAATATGAAAATTGTTAATAGTTTCAAAATTGTCCACTATACATTGTTGAGATACTGTTAGTAAGATGATTTTAGACTGTCCATTATACTGCAAATAAATCTCCCATAATTAACTCAAAGCAATCCTTACTGAATAGGATAAGAAGTTACAATAAATCGACTCAAGTAATCAAGATAAAGTGGCCCCATCTGAAAAGGGATAGAACTGCCTCTTTGTTGGTAGGCTGAGGGTTCCATAGTTCATCCTAGGTCAAAGTTCTTTGAATTTTCAAAGTTAGGCGCAACTTTGATCCTTTACGTCATTTTTATTTTTTATTTTTTGGCTTAGCTTTCTTCTCGTAATTTTCAGCCTGTCTTCATAGGTTGATGGTGATCATGTTAAAGATTGTACTCAGATATCACGCAGCTTGATCCTGCTGCATGGGTCAATGGACATATATTTGATGCCTAGACCGCAATTTTGTAGCTGAGGGTTGCGTTCTGCACTAGCACAGCATGGCAATTTCAGATCATCAGGCTAATTTCCTCTGGTGAATTCCCAATGCCGAGGTGATGTTGGCTTCACCGCTCTCTTCTATGTTAAGGTTTCTCTCATTGCATGATATTGTTTAAAAAAAGTATATTTCATTTCTTGTTTTTTTTTTCCCTTCCTTTCAGCTGTGCCATTTCCCATATTCTCTCTAGAACAGTAGCTGTAAATTGGATTGCTCATTTATGAAACTCAATTCATCAACTTGTTGATTACGTTGAAGTTGTATGAATTCAAGTTTGAGACTTAGAAATTTGAGTCCATGCACAAAAATATCCAAAATTACTGTCAGAGCAAGCTTTTGAACTCACCATGAAATTTTTAAAATATGATTCTTGGCACAGTACCCTCAATGCTCGACATTGAAGTCTTGGCATATTTGTAAGAAAAGCAGACAAAAGAATTGCATAACCAGTGCCTTGGATTGAAGTGTGAGAGAAAGTATGCATTTTAGTTAGTGTGAAACCATGATATTTGAGAAAACTATCTTCTTCTTGATAGATCGTTCTTCTTTGTTTGAGATGAGAGCCTTGTTGTCTTGAGATCAGATTTTGAACCTTATACCTGTTAGATTACAAAATACAGAGTTCCGATGTGTGGCGTTTGATGTGTTTTGACCGGAGGAGTTCAATTTGGATAAACCATAAGTTGTCTTGCTAGTTGTGAATTTGTAGATCTAAAACGAACCTTGGATAGTTATGTGGTCAGATTTAATTGGCTAAAGGATCTAGTGTATCTGTTTGTCGGTTTATAAGTTAATTCTTTTCATATTGTTGATTTTCAATCCGTGATTTAAAGCCCCAAAAGTTCTATCTGTAAATGAGTTGCTTAAGAGTTTTTCCTCGTCATCAAAATATAATATTACGCATGTTTTTTTTTTATTTCATGTTATATATATATATATATATATATATATATATATATATATGTGTGTGAATAGTATTGATTTATATATATGTACTTAGGTACGTAATTTTTTTGAGTTGAAATTGTGTATTTTTTTCTCTGATTTTTTGAAGACACTTTTAGTACCATTTAGGTATTTGTAGGTGTAATCATTATATTTTCACTATTTTTAGATTTAATTTATATAGTCTTGTATTATATTATGTAATATATGTTGTTTTTAAGAATCGGATTGGTGTTCTCTAAATGAATGGCACACGACCTTATTGTTATGCCAGTGGTTCCCCTTCAATCATTACATCTGTAGATGATATATTTATATAGCATGACAGGGCATAAGATTTGAGTTTAGTTCAACCAAAATGTATAAATGTCAAATGAATGTGCGCCACCGTTGTCCCATGACCACGACCACCCTGGCACGTCATCGTCATGATGATCGTCAACCATTGCTTGTGACGAGCTCTCCGCCTTGTCGACCACCTTGTCACCACCACCTCAATATCATTATTATAAAATATATGGTTAATATATTTCATATTAAAATATAAATGGTTGTTTTTTTGAAAAAAAAAAATATTATTATATTAAATCTTTAATAAATATTATTATTAT
>JAOVVI020011671.1:0-12549 GCA_028571085.2 Nepenthes alata | reverse complement strand
AACACTTTTAGAGAGAAAGGTTGTACACTTGAGTTTGTTTTCTTTAGATTGAGCTTGTGTAGCCAACACTTGTAAACCAAACTCTTATAGTACATTGCTTTGTGGTTTTTCCCTTGATTTTAGAAGGGATTTCCACGTTAAAACCCGTGTGTTCTCTTTTATTCTCTATCCTTATTTTTTTACCGTCCGGGAGCTTTGCTCTGTGTGCTGTCCGAGAACCCTGTCCGCTCGGTCACCGTGCATTCTGAGCGTTTTGCGCCAACAGTCAGTCCACCCCTCCTGTGTTCACCATCCGTAGGTGAGGATATGTACCTCAACCTGGTTGTATTGGGCATGGCGCTAAGCTTAGTACTCGTCTAGGAGCACAAAGGCGCACAGTGACCCATGTACTACGTAAGGAAGGTGCTAATGGATGTAGAGACTTGCTACCCATACGTAGAGAGGATTGCCTTAACCCTCATATTTTCAGCGCAAAAGTTGAGGCCCTACTTTTAAGCACACCAGATCGTCATACTGACAGACCAGCTCTTGAAGTCAATCCTCTAGAAACCGGAAACGTCAAAACGACTGGTCAAGTGGGCTATAGAATTAGGCGAGTTTAATATAAAGGCCCTTGCGGACTTTATTGTTGAGGCGATGATGTCGGCTTCAGCCCAAATCCAAATGCTGAGCCGGCCCAATGAGCCGTTGAGCCAGCCCATAAGCCAATGAGCCGGCCCATGAGCCGATGCGCCGATCGAGCCGCAAGCAGAAACGGCTTGTCTAAAGTCGATTATGAGCCGTAGGGTTTCGTTGCCCTCTTCGTCTTCCTCGATCGATTCATCAGCATTTGCCATTTTTCTCAGTTAATTGCTGAAGCATTTGTGGTCCATTAAATGGTGATAACTCTCCCATTAAGTTAATTAATCAATTTTGGCCGGTTCGAGCACAAAACGCTCGGTTGAGGCGGGTGATGGTTTCGCCTATAAATTGAGACTTCTGGCTTTGTCCCTGGCATCCAACTCAAGTAATACACCATCTAAACGAGTGAAGGAGTGTCCAGAAGCACGGAGCCGGTCCGAATCGAACTTCGGAAAACAGAGCATAAATGGCCGGAGGTATATATTAATCGATTCTTAATTCCGCTTTTGTGGTTGTTTTGGCCACATAAATGTCTAACATGGGTATCACAACATATAACACCGATGATAAGTTATATCTAACTATGCATGTAATTTATGTTCAAATATTAACATTAGTGTGTATTTTAAAAGGACTCAAAACAAGCTCTCTGAAAATATGACATATCATAGCGCATGATAGATGCACGATTAACACACATGTCTAGAATAAATAAAAACTTGTGTTTGATACAAGTATAAAGGACGTATGTGCACGATTTTGGCAAAATCTTATACCTGATGCACGCATGATTGGTGCTTTTTATATCAGCTGCTCTCGAATTCATATTCTAGCATTGTTTTAAAGTCTAAATTATAGCCAATTAGAGGCCATAAATTTTCTTTAAAAGTTAATTAGAAGTACTCAAATGACCCCATTTGCCACATTCAATTGATTAAGAAACTAATCTTAATTTTAGTGAAAATTCATATGCACCTTATGTTTAGCTTTTTGCAGTTGAGATTATAGAAAAAAGAGAGAATGAAGAGAGAAAGGGAGAAAAAAAAAGAAAGAAATATAAGGAGAAAGAAGAGGAATAATGGCCACTTTATGTAAAAAACTTAGGATTCCTTAGGCATGGCAGATGCATTTCTTGTTCCAGTTTTAAAATTTTCTACCTAATTTTAATTTTTTTCTCATTTACTTTGATGAAATTCTAAGCTTATCCGTTCAAAACCTACATGAAACTGTTCATTTTGTGTGTCCTTAGAATTTGGTTTATGAGCATAACCAAATATTGTTCCTTTTTGATGATTTTGTAATGTGGGCTAAAAACTCTGAAATTTTGTGGTGCAACCTCATTATATATTTCTAATATTGCTCAAGTTATGATAATATCTACAAGAATAATAAAGTTGAGCATTTTGTTCATAAGTTCTAAAAATTATATTTATTCTTGCAAAGATTATTATTTTAAGGACACTATTGGAAAGTAACTAACAATAAATATATCTTGTCACATATGTCTACTATATTATTTGCATATGAAGGTTTAGAAAGGTACATCAGGATAAACTCCAATATTACTTTTTTGGGGTTTGCTCTCTTTCTTCAGCATCCCCTTCTTTCAATTTCAGGGAAGATTGGGTGACCGGAATCAGGTGCAAGAAGATTTTTAACGTGATGGTGATGCGGAGATGTATATCAATGGTTTGGTCGGTCACTTGAGGTCTGTCTTGGATACGCCTTTTAGGAAAAAAGGCATTTTACTGCATTTGAAAACAACTAATTACATTGAAAAGATAGGGCCTGGACTTCTTTCTGAGGAGAAAGTACTGTGTCAAGCCACCGAGAGCAGACCGTTGTCCCTAGGGCGTGCGGCAAGGAGCATGGTGAAGCGTTGTGCAAAGGAAACTAGCCTTTAGTTCCACATTGTTGATCGCTGTAAAAAGAACTAAATATGGAATGATTGAGGTTGAAAAAATTCTACCGAGAATCTTGACATTATTATAACTTGCCCACAAGTTATAATAATAGGTTATAACCCTGTCGGTAAGATACCAATATATAGATGTACTGACTTTGCATTTTCGTTTTGCTAGTGGGAGATATCAATCACTAAATCTTGGTTTTAAAGTTTTTGTTCTCTTACTATGTTATTTGGCAGCTCTTTTGTCACCTCCTCGATTTCTGTCACGAAACGGGTCATTTTTTTTCTAATAATATCCGTCAGTAATTACATAAAACTAATACCCATAATTTAATAAGATAAAATTTTTGCAAAACATTCAATAGAGCTTCTTCTGCAATACGGACGTCGGCTAAAAATATAAAACCTGTGATAAACCTGTACATCAATTATACAATCTCAACACTGCCAAAATTTCATCCATATCAACTCCGACATATAGACAAACACAACAACCGCACAGAATCCAAAAACTACAATTATAACATGTAGCACCGATATCATAACTACGGGTATGACGTCGACTCAGAAAATATGCCACTAGATACATTCTTTAGCCATATAAACCTGCGGAAGCAACTGTACTCATCGAATACAACAAAAACTAAATTACAAAAACACCACTAACGCCGATATCCATGACCATCAAAATAAAACAAAGGCTCCATAAGGTATAAATTCATAAACTAAGATTTCAAACTATCCTCAAACATCTTCAAATCTCCGACTAACAATCCTCTACTTTTTCCGAACACAAGCGCAAACCTGTGCTAATCTGGAGGTAAGGAAAGTAGCAAGAGTGAGGTATATGTTCAATAAGGCACATATACATATAGGTCAAGAACATACAAAATTATCATATTTAAAAGGAGCATAATAAAGCATTTAGGAAAAAATATGGATGCATGTGAGATTATAATTCATGATTTAATGAAGGGATGGTTCCATGATTCGTTTCATATTTTTTTAGTTCATTCTTGTATCTTGTCTTAGTTATTAATTTTATACCGAAAACATATTTCGTTTGGGGGCCAAATATCAGTAGGCCTCACTAACAAAGGAGCAGTTGGTCGTGGCCCAGATTGAGTGCACCTATACAATCAAAAGTTCATCCTCCTCCTATTATTGACCTAGAGGTGGGTCATCTACATACAATCCCTATAAACGGGACTATCAGTCACCCAACGGTTTCAAAATAGGCCACAATATTTTACTATAACATACTAAGGCATGTCAGGAATACTACCCGCGATATAACACGACTAGAGTAATCCTTGAATTTTCACTGTAATATTTTTTGCATGTCTAAATTTGTTATCCATAACCCTTGGTCCGAGTACTTGTTCAATAGGGAATTCTGTTCTCAAGCACAAAATCTTTCGTTTCCACTCTGTTGGAGAATGTTCCAAAAATCGGTCAGTCCAAAAGTCCATCTCTCGATTACAGAATTCCCTCCGTCATCAGATTTTCTTTCTTAAGCATATTCCATATTCTACCTGAGCTTAATTCCTCATGTATTCATAGTTCATACCACGTGAGTTTAGGTCCTCACGTGTTCATAGTTCATATATAACATTTCTTGGAGCTTAAAAGGATTATGAAATCCCTTTAGATTATGCCAGACATAATTCTTAAAAGCTTTTAATCGTTAATTCTTTCGTAAATGGTTCATGGCCTGATTCTTTGTACTTTTAAATCATTTTGTTCATAATACGTGCATAATTCATCATATGATTTGAACAATCAGAAAATTTTTACCAAAGCGAGCCTATAATGTCTTGGGAGCTTCTGGATAACAATTTGTTAACAATTACATACATTATAATTTTCTAAGCTGAAATATTGCATAATTATAATTAATTCAGATAATATTCAAAGGGTGGGTTAGGATTTCAGATATCATAAAAGCCTACAAAACTACCAGTTCGGACACCCAAATGATCAATTAACTTATTCATGGTGCAGATAATAACATCATCGAGCTAATTCATCCATAAATCATAATTTAATCGGTTAATTTCTTCAGGCCGTAAGTTTGGGGTTTCCTATCCAAAAAATGGGTCAAAACTATAAATTCGAGCATAACATTCATACAATCACTTTCCCATGTCATGGGTAACAATTATCTAAGGCCAATTCATGCATTAAACCCAATATAATTGATCAAACGTGGTTCAAACGCACCCCAGGGCTCCAATGAACAAGTTTTCACCTAAAATCACCCAATCGGATATCCAATCAATAAATTAATTTATACTAAATATGGGTAATGATATTCTAGTCTCAATTTAGGTAAAAGTTTCAAAATTTTGTGGGTAAAAAGGGCCCGGGCACTGGTGAATAGTGCCGTGTAGGTGCTAGGATTTCCGAAGAGCGATATACCACTCAAAACTTGATATTCAAGCATGATTTTGATATATTATCATGTTTAGGTTATGGGTTACACAAAATATAAATTTATTTAGATATCGAAAAAAGGATACCCGAAAAAAATGAAATAAAAGTGCATGAAAATGAAAGATGAGAGTATGAGTACACATGCCTCGACCTAATCTACAACTTTTCTAACTAGCTTGAAGTTGGAATCGGACTCAAGGACTTCTGTTTCCTCCTCTTCTATTTCGCTCGGCTCTCTCTCATCACCGGCCTTCGTGCGCGTAGCCGCCTCACCAGCGGCCTCTGCGCCTTTGCCATGTGCAGCTATCGCCAGACAGCCGTCGTCGGCCACCGCACGCCGCCCTCATCCCTCGGCAAACCCTCCTCCTCTCTCCTGAAGCCCCCGACTCTCCTACTTCTCATTCTCCCTTTCTGTTACATGTTGTTGTTGTTATTATTATTATTATTATTATTATATATTCCGTTTTCTTTATTCTAAAACCTAAATCGATACTCTACCTGCAGAATAGGCGCACCTCGGGCACCGATACAACAAATTCGAATATCCTTCAAAATTTTATAATATTTAATTAATTTTTATCATGCCGAAATTACCCAAAATAATAAATAATTTCAATTAATCCGATAAAAATTTGGGATGTTATATTCTCTCCCACTTATAAAAATTTTATTCTCAAAATTTGGCAAACCTCAAGATTTACAATCGAAAAAAAAAAATTCTTTTTGATTCTTTCTTCACCTATGCCATATCCTTAATCAAATGACTTATCCTAGGAGGTCTTTTCCAATTGAATCATCTTATTTCCCAATATCTCAGGTTAGAGTCTCATCATATGACAAATTCCTAATTTTTCATAAGGCTTAATACGATTATGTACTTATTTCCTTAATCATTAAATCATGGGGAGACTTCATGACAATCCTCAAAATCTAAGCAACCCAGATTATATTACCTCGAATGAACCAATGAACTTTCACTTTAGTTCATTCTAAGCCTCGAAAATAAGCGATCACATGGAACCTCAATCTTATTCTGAAATCTCTGGGTTATGGGCCCCCAATGTTTCAACAGCATTACTCTTAGTGGCCATTTACTTGCACGCTAAGATTAACCCCAACTTCTGTTCATTGATTTGTATCAGACACCTAGATTACACAGCCACTATAGACCTAAAAAGGTACCAAAGATATCGATAGGCTCAAGGCAAAACCAATTATCCTCAAATTATAACCAACATAAGTAGCACGATCGAAGCAATTGTCCTAAGAATTTCGGTACAGCCTTGAACTACCACTAGAGCCTCAAACTTGAATATTTAACAACTTGTCATCGCGTTGGCATACCGATAATCCAACTTGCTCACTGCTCACATTCACAATTCCTATGCAGTATCGAAAACATTTTAAATCTAAGGACTTCCACTCACTAACTCCAAACCATGGGTGGAGTAATTTCGATCATGAACCTCTCCCTCACTTAATCCAACGTATCCACCCACATGCGATGCAGGAAAATCATAATCCTAGATCTTCTTTAGAGGCATCACATTATGTTGTAATTCATCGGATCCATCAGGGATCAATCCAAACGACTTAATCGATAATTTACCCTTTATTCTCCGAAAATAATCTTCATATATCTCATACCAACAGACACTAAACGTGTCCAAGCCAAAAGCCCCACGAACGTTGCAAAACCTCATGGAACACTTTAACGGATATTATTCCGAATTCACCTAGTTCCAAAAGAAACGAACGCTTTCGCGACCTCAATCAATCTTTCCCAAGCGAACCATTACTCAAATCCCTTCGAGACCACATTCACACCATCAAAGAATCCATAAGTCTGTCATTATATTTTCCTTAATCCACTCACCTTCTTTCTCAATTGAGCACACGGCTAGCGGCTTCCTAATCCAGGATACCGTCCTCAAACCAAGTTCACACATCCCCACGATCATACAAATTCCTCGATAAGGCCTTCACAAAATTAACCCAAATATGGCTGAAAGATCCATTCAATTACATCAATTGAAATACTGGCAAATCTTCATATTCAAATGGCGTTATCCAAATTTATAACAGCTGAATCCTTATCCCAAATGCTGCCATGGGCACAATTCTTAATTGTCCACAATCAATAACGCTATGGACACAAATCAGTCTTAGAAATCATCAAGCCTTATAATAAATTAATTAATTCACCTATTCATCCATAGTGCCCGCTTATCACATCGTTAATCTCTTAGGCAACCCCATTTATAAATTTCATGGACAACCTTATCGGTCCGTCTTATTTACCTTGAAGGTTCTAGAGCATCCCATGATGATACCAAATCGATACTTCCTCAACTCTGCATGGAATCCTCAACAATTGGCATTGATTTCGACACAATCCCTGAATTATCAATCAAAAGATAAATCAGCCTAATCTTCCTTCTGAGAACACCCTTAGATATTCACATGGCCAAAAACTCTTCAGGGACCACAAAATGTCCTCCAAATGTGGTCGTATATACTAATTGGATTTGGCACAATCCTCATTAAATGATTTACAGGCAAGACGATGCTAATTTTTTTGATATCTCGATCAATTTAAACTCATGCTCCAAATCCCAGAACCTAGTTGCAGGATTTTATATCCTTACCAATCCAATTTACACTGACAAGACGATTCACCCACCAAGCCACCAAAATCAGATCAAAACTTGCTACCTTAAAATAAATTAATTCAGCCCAACCAATCATATTTACAAACCCAAGAAAATGTTATAAATCTTGATATCGTTAGTGTTAGGCCTAGATCCTTAAATAAGCGGATAAACTTAGAATTCACAAATGAAAATATTGACTCGAGATTCCAAAACGATACATGTGCTGCAACATCAAAATTAGAAATCTCATTTTCCATCACGGTGAACAACACGATTACCTTACGCGCCATCACCATGAAACTCTGATCCAAGGCACTAAACTTCTTCACTGTCCGGCCAAGGGATATGAACAATCTTTAATCCGGCGACCAAGCTATCTACGACTTAGAACATGCTCCCAAAATCTCTTCACGAAGATATTTATCTATAATTCATCCACAAATATACACCACAGTGTACCTCTTATCCTCCCAGACACTGGGTCACCTCAACTAGAAAATCAAGCCTATCTCCTAATTTTTGCTTAGTACTGACCTAAGACATTAAAGTTTGGGTAACTAAAACTAACCTAATCTAGGCTAATAATCATGTGCCTTCATCCACTTATTTAATTTTTCCTTATTCTATCCTAAGTTTTTGCGTAATATTCCGATCAAACCTAAGGTATCTCTTCTTTGATATCAATTATGACAGAACGAGCTATTTTTCCTCTAATAACCTCCATCAATAATTATATAAAATTAATGCCCATAATTAAATAACATAAAATTTTTATAGAAAATTCGGCAGAGCTTCCTCTACAATACGGACATCAGCCAAAAATACAAAACCTGTAATAAACCTGCACATCAATTATATAATCTCAATACAACTAAAATTTCATCCATATCAACTCTGACATCCAAACAGACACAACAACCGCAAAGGATCCAAAAACTACAATTACAACATGTAGCACTAATGTCATAACTCCGGGTATGATATCGGTTCAGACAAAATGCTATAAGGTACATTATTTAGCAAGATTAACCTGCGGAAGCAACTATACTCATCGAATACAATAGAAACTAAATTACGAAAACATCACTAACGTCGATATACATGACCGTCAAAATAAAATAAAGGCTCCATAAGGTATAAATTCATAAAACAAGACTTCAAGCTATCCTCCAACATCTTCAAATCTCTGGCTAACAATCCTGTACTTTTTCCGAATACAGGTGCAGACTTGTGCTAATCTAGAGGTAAGGAAAGAAGTAAGGGTGAGTTATAAGCTCAGTAAGGCACATATACATATAGGTTAAAAACATAGAAAATTATCAAATTTAAAAGGAGCAAAATAAAGTATTTAAGAAGAAATAGGGATACATGTAAGATTATAATTCATGATTTAATGAAGGGATGGTTCCATGATTCATTTCATATTCCTTTAGTTTATTCTTGTGTCTTGTCTTAGTCATTAATTTTATACCGAAGACTTATTTTGTTTGGATGCCAAGTATCAGTAGGCCTCACTGACAAAGGAGTGGTTGATCATGGCCTGGATTGTGTGTGCCTATACAATCAAAAGTCCATCCTCCTCCTATTATCGACCTAAAGGTGGGTCATCTACATACAATCCCTGTAGATAGGGCCATCAGCTGACCAGCGGTTCCAAAATAGACCACGATATTTCACTATAACATACTAAAGCATGCCAAGAACACCACACGCGATATAACACAGCCAGGATATATGGCCAGAGTAATCTTTGAGTTTTCACTATAATATTTTCGTATGTCTAAGTTTGCTATCCATAACCCTTGGTCCGAGTACTTGTTCAATAGAAAATTCTGTTCTTGAGCACAAAATCTTTCGTTTTCACTCTATTGGAGAACGTTTCAAAAATCGATCAGTCCAAAAGTCCATCTCTCGATTATAGAATTTCCTCTGTCTTCAAATTTTCTTTCATAAGCATATTCCATATTCTACGTGAGCTTAAATCCTCATGTATTCATAGTTCATACCACGTGAGCGTAGGTCCTCACGTGTTCATAGTTTATATATAATATTTCTTGGAGTTTAGAAGGATTAAGAATTCCCTTTAGATTATACTAGACGAAATTCTTAAAAGCTTTCAATCGTTAATTCTTTCGTAAATAATTTATGGCATGATTCTTTGAACTTTTAAATCATTGTGTTCATAATACGTGTATAATTCATCATATGATTGGAACAATCATAAAATTCTTACCAAAATGAGCCTATCATGTCTTGGGACCTTCTGGATGACAATTTCTTCACAATTACAAGCATTATAATTTTCAGAGCTGAAATATTGCATAATTATGATTAATTCGGATAAGGTTCAAGAGGGCATGGGTTAGGATTCCAGATAGCGTAAAACCCTACAAAACTACCAGTTTGGATACCCAAATGATAAATTAACTTATTCATGGTGTAGCTAATAACGTTCTTGAGCTAATTTATCTATAAATCTCAATTTAATCGGTTAATTTTTTCGGGTCGGGGGCTTAGGGTTTTCTGTCTGAAAATGGGTCAAAATTACATATTCGGGTATAATATTCACACAATCACTTGCCCAATTCATACATTAAATCCAATATAATTGATCAAACGAGATCTGGACACAACTTACGGTTCTAACAAACGGGTTTTTACCTAAAGTCACCCAATCAGATATTCAATTGATAAATTAAGTTATATTAAATATGGGTAATGATATTCTAATACCAATTTAGGAAAAAGTCCCAAAACTTTGTGGGTAAAAAGGGCCTGGGCGTAGGTAACCAGTGCTATGCGGTTGCTAGGGTTTTCAGAGAGCGATATACAACTCAAAACTCGATATTCAGGCATGATTTTGATGTATTATAATGTTTAGGTTTTGAGCTATACAAAATATAAATTTATTTGGGTATTGAAACGAGGATATCAGAAGAAAATAGAATAAAAGTGTATGAAAATAAAAGAGGAGCGTATGAGGGTACTTGCCTCGACCTGATCTACAACTTTTTTAACTGGCTCGAAGTCAGAATCGGACTTGGTGACTTCCGTCTCCTCCTCTTCTCCTTCGCGTGGCTCTCTCTCGTTGGCGGCCTCCGTGCAAGCAGCCGCCTCACACGCGGCCGCCGCCTCACACGCGGCCGCCGCCTCACACGCGGCCGCCGCCGTATAAGCTATGTGTTGCTGTCGCAAGACAACCGTTGCCGGCCACCGCACGTCACCCTCATCCCCTGGCAAACCCTCCTCCTCTCTCCTGAAACCCTCGACTCCCCTGCTTCTCGTTCTCCCCTTCTCCCTTATGTTACATGTTATTATTATTATTATTATTATTATTATTATTATTATTATTATTATTTCATTTTCTTTAGTTTAAAACCCAAGCTGATACTCGAGCGACAGAACGGACGCATCTTGGGCACAGGCCCAACAAATTTGAATATCCTTCAAAATTTTATAATATTTAATTATTTTTTATCTCACCCAAATTACCAAAAATAATAAACAATTCTAATTAAATCAGATAAAAATTTAGAATATTACAATCCCAACCACAAAATTAAATAATTAATAAAATAATTTTAATTAATAAACATAATTAGATGAATTTAAAAAAAGAATGCAACCCTGTAACAAATATTATTATACAATTCAATAATAAATATGTCAAAGTCTATTATTCAGATGCCGCATCCAAAAGTATCATGACCACAACACATATAGATAATAATATTATTATTTGAAATAAAACTTATATTCAATAATCATGGTCAAATAATCAAAAGATAGTTAGATACTACATGCTACACCATAAATAATATAATATCAATATATGAATAGTGAAAAAATTATATAGGACTTCATAATGGCACACCGTCTCCATGTCTAAATTATGAAACTTAAAAATGAATCTTGTTCAGTACACTAGATATAAAATAATTCACAATAATGCAAATACAAGTTTAACGAAAAGCCTTTAACAGTCTTCTATTCAAATTCTACAAATATTCAATACTCACTATTCTTGAATAGTTTTTAAAATCTTTACAAATATGAGTCCAATACTCAATAAAATATATATATATAATAAATGAATATGTGTGAGTAAAATAAATAAAATAATAGAAAAATTGTAAATCACATGTGAAAGTTTGAATATCTAATTTTTGATAAAGTCATTCCAAACTATAATCTTATATGAACTATTTAATATATATGAATATTTAAAATATGCTAAATGTACAAAAAATATGAAAAGATCAAAACATGTAAATATGTATCTGAAAATATAAAAACTGAAGTATCGTATTGAAAACATGCAAAAAACTAATAAACACGTGGAAAACATATAAAAAAAATTAATAACCATTGTGATTTACATACTAACTAATCAAAAATTAATTTTAAAGAATGGGCTACACATATTCTAGCTAACCTTAGGCCCATAAAGTGTTTTTTAAGATCTATAAATAAGCGATCTATAATACATCATAAATGGAATTGAATGTCACTTTTGTTTCCCCACATGAATGAAGATTCTTTATTTAAGTGTACATAATAAATACTGATGTGTAAATATAATCTATCTAAAATATAATAGTTCTTATTTTATTAGATGGAGACTCTGCATCACATATCATACAATCAAAACTTTTTTAAATTAAGAAAAAGTGAGACTTTTATTTTCATATCACAAAATAGAGTTTTCGTCAAATATTTTTATAAAAGTAACATACAGAGTCAAATATTTAAAAAGTTTTCATTTTTTTATAATATCTCACATATAAATGTAAACCTTCAAAATCTTTCATATTTAGTGAAAACAAGGGAAATCTCTAAATATTCAAAAATAATAATAAAATGTCAAAATACTCGATAAAATAAATATGCGTATATTAGTATTTAAAAAGGGATAAAAAACAATATCAC